>FMBT01000337.1:0-300668 GCA_900095095.1 Fragilariopsis cylindrus CCMP1102
ATTTGATTAATGATTTTGTATTCCGTGACGTAAAGACACGTACGGCAGCCACGACACGTAATCCCTTTTCAGATAATACTCGAACCATTGTGGACCCTTCATGCGTATTAGCATTAAACACGGCAACCTTTTCAGCATTCTCATCGACTCGATCCGCTTCATTTATATCCTTCATGGAGGGTGGACGTGGTAAGTAGGTATCCCATTCTTCTGTTAACGTACCATCTTGACCTGTGGCGAAGGCCCCAATCCCAATAGGTGCATTCCTGGGTGATTTATAATCGTTTTGTGTCTTTCCTCTAACAGGTTTTACTACCTTGGCGGTAGCAGTAGCATCCTCTTGATGTCCCAAATCATTAATCTGTGACATTAAATTCACATGCGTTTTTGTTGTTCCTTCATCGCCGTCGTCGTCGTTGGATGACATAATCTATATATTTTTCTTTTTTCTTTTTCCAATTAATATGCTTCTGTCAAGAATAAAACTTTATTTTCCTTTGCTTTGCGTCGTGGTTTGCTGATTGATTTGACACTGGTCTATTTATCTCTTGTTCTTGAGGGGCTGAAGGCAAGATTAAGATTTTCGCTTTGTTAGAAATGTGTTGTATCAAGCACTTATTATTGGCATCTTCGACTAAAATGCCCTTGACTATCATCATATTATGAGTCTTTTAATTTCACAGACCAAGAAAAGGGGGCAATTATTTAAACATTATCCCCTAAAAACAAGTTGAATTTACTTTGAAAAATTCACGAGATCAATGATTTACGCATGCTCATCACCTCTTATTGTGACGATATGAATCTGCACCTCTAAAGAAACTGACGAAAATTTTGTTGAATCTACTAATGCATCATCGGATAAAATTAGTATCGGTAGTAATAGTAGTAAGAAGGGAAAAGAGCTTCTTTACAATGGCACTCGTAAGACCTTAACCTGACAAACAGAAATCTAAATAACAAACCAAACCAGATCGGTTGTGTCATAACACGAGCTATCCGTTGATCAGAGTTTCCTTGTTATCGAGAATCGGCTCGTTTTCGACAACACAGTCAAAAAACTGGACTTTTTTGTTTCAGTCAGAAAAAAAAAAGAAATACCATATAATATCATATCATATCATCCAGGCGGAAGACCGACACACATCACACTGTATCTATCAGTGTCATCCATATCATATATCATGCCATTTTTATTTCCGGCATTAGCTGCGGCTGCATGTGATTTTGGAATTCTATATTTGGGACATCGAAGTTATATTCTCGAGCAACAATATAGAGACCTGATTAGTGTCAGTGGTATTGGTATTAGTGATGATAATAATACGACAACAATACTTGGCACAATAACATCCGACAACAACAATCTTGACGACTACGATGGTGGTGGTGGTGTTGGCGACGATGTTGATATTAACAACAACGACGTGAACGATGATGCCAGGCGTGTCTATCATTATGGGTATCTAATTATATTAGCATCCATACGATTATTTTTATTATTTGTACCCTTGCCGTATCATTCCTATCATGGGAAAGCATTACGATGTCCAATCCTCTACCGATTATTTTATTGTATGACACTTGGTATGGTTCTGATACAAGCCTTAACATTAGTGATGATCGATCCGGAAAGTTTATCCTCCTTGGTGGAGGCGGTGAAATATTACAATAATAGTAGTGATATACATCATATATTAGTAACACGTTCCTTATGGGTTGCTATTATCTTAACAATATTTTCAACGCTGTCGCATGTGGCATTATTCTTTCATGTACGATCCACAGCACCCACTGATGCAGAATTCTTGGTTGGTGGATCTCAACAACGTCGTCCGAAGGTATTATTGTATTATGCCAAGGAAAAGAAGAATCAAAGTTCTAATAAAAATAAAAACAACAAATACGATAGAAATCAAGAAAATACTGAACGAGAAGGTTTATTGAGTAGTGATGCGATGATTAGTGAAAATGGTGGTGATCATCCGATAATAAGAGGACTTTCAGTAAGCGGACATAGACAACAACAGCAGCAGCAGCAGCAGCAACAATCCTTCGACAACATCGAAAATAAATCATCCAATCGTGCAGCATTCCAAGACATATCAAATAAATTAATGATGGAAATACAAGTCCGTCTTCGTAAAGCAAAGGGAGAATGGACAAAACGGTTAGAAGAATATACTCAAAATCCTATTATTCACAAGGCGACCACAGCTGCGACAGCAGCAGCTACTAATATTCAACAGCAACATCATCATCAATCCACTAGCAACAATAGTAGTAGTCATAGTAGTAGTCACAGTAATTTATCACCATTTCGGGTCATATTAGAATTATTTGCCGGTGACAACAACAATAATAATGATTATGTAATTCATCGATTGGATGCGGTGTATGATCGTGATGAGGGTGCGGCATTATTACTATTTGTACCACAATTATTATCCTTTTTATTACATGGCGCGTACGAATCGTCATACCAATTAGAGGAATGGATCTTAAATACCTGTCGCAAGAATTTATTTTTTGCACATCAATGTTATTGGTTCTTACGTGCATGGAGTTTAGAAGTATCCAATATCAGCGGACCAACTGGTGGTACAAACAGGACTACTATTGGTGGTAGCAATAATAATGGCAGATTAAGTCATTCAAGTAGCTTAACAAGCTTTGAAACACAGGAAGTAGTACAATCCGATAATAATATTATATTGAAATTATTACCAGAAGAACGGGCTGTGATTGAAGAACTTCTGAGAAAAATTATGAAATGTGGAGAAGAACAGGCAAGACTACTACATTTCGGAACCACAGCTGATCGTCAACAGCATTTGGAATTATCTACCTGCTCCACTACCTTATTTCTGAATGATAATAATGGTAGTACGAGTAGCAGTAAAAGTATGAACAAGAGCAACAGCAGCAACAATCAAAATTATGCATCGTCGTCGACGTCATTTTCTGCAAAGAATGCCGCAATGATGGGTCTTATTCCTGTCAATCCATCTACTGGTATCCCATCACGGACGCATTATGAATGCTTAACAGCAAATAGACGGTATGGGTTCCTACCTCTTGATAATGAAGTGGTTGTTTCGAATAGCTACAATAGATCTATATTGGATGGTGATGATCCACGTGCAACGTCATACTTCGATTCGACTCCCGTCTTTATGGATGCATTGGTGACAATTGCGGATGGTCTATTCAAGTTCCCAAGAGAATTACGGAATGATGAATTCAAAAAACAACTCAATCTGTTGGAAGTAGAGGCCTTACCCTGTAATGAAATATATATACCATTACAAAATCTACATCATAGAGTTTGGCGTATTGTATCGGACGAATCCATCGCAATCAGTACAAAAGAAAGAGTACCGTGTATCATTTGCCTGGAAGTTGTGGACTATACTCAACAAGAACAAAGACAACCCGAACAAAATAATGATAACAATAATAATAATGAAGGTACAAGTAGTGGTTCTCCTAATCGTGATATACGAAAGCTACTAAAACAGCGATCAGAAGGGCGATATCAACAAATGAACGTGATATGGTCGACAGTTGGAGAAATAGTCGACGTGATCCACATCGACGAGAATCGGCATTTGGACGGCTAACACAAGGGATGGGAAAGATTCCCGATAAATGAAATCAACAATGCAAGAACAGATTAACCGTTTGAAACATATTCGTCTTGAAACAGATATGAATGATTTTTGGTCAATTCATGTGCCAGAAACAATGTCTTTTGATACGAACGATAGTAATAATATAATAAGGACGGCAGTGGTGACGATAACGTCGATAGCGAAAAGTCAGGTACTCATATCGATATCGTCACTGCCAACAAAATACACTTCTGTGATGAACCTATCATATCAAGTACGGATATTGAAAGAGGTGATAATGATAACAATAATAATCTCGATGCCGAAATTACAGCAATCCTACCCTCTCAAATTTCTCAGAAACAACAACAACAACCGCCTAGCTCACCAGAATCACCGCGTGCAATTACTTCGTTATCACAACGTGCGATGGGTCAATGGACAAAGTCTCCAGGACCGAAAACATTCACGAAAACAACAATGCAACTTTCCGATGTTAATATAGAAGAACTCGAAGTTCCAACAACAACGAGACGTCGTTCTTATCATTCTGTGAATAATACTAATACCAGTCGACGGCGTCTATCAAGTACTACTTCTGGAGAGAGTTCAGGAAATGGAGGGGGAGAGGACGTCAGACTTCTTATAATACCGGTGGTGGTACTATCATTACTGACTCCGAAAGTAACAATCGTCATAACAGTGACGATAAAAATAATGAAGATAAGAATAATAGAGGGCTCCTCCATCAAATAAGCCTCCCATGAAGCCCCCACCAGTTGTTTTCAAGGAAAATTGGAAAGAGAAAGAGGATCGTTTGCGTTCATTGTCAGCATATGGGAACCATCCAGGTTGGAGACTTCTTCCTATATTGATCAAATCGAATGATGATTTACGACAAGAACAATTAGCATCACAACTGATATATAGAATGGCATTGATTTTAGCAAGAGAACGGATCCCTGTTTGGTTATGTCCCAACGAGATAATTGCATTGGAGGCAAGTGGTGGGATTATAGAAGCAATTCCGGATACGATATCAATTGCATCACTAAAGAAGAATGATCCTGATTATACAGATCTGAAAGGTTTTTTGATTCCTACTTTTGTGATACCGACAGTATGGCAGATGCCAAGGCAAATTTCTGTGAAAGTCTTGCAGCGTATTCCATTGTTTGTTTCCTGTTACAAATCAAGGACCGGCATAATGGTAATATACTACTTGACAATCGTGGTCATTTGATTCATATCGATTTCGGATTTTTCTTTCTATCGTCGCCAGGAAAGAATACAGGGTTTGAAAGTGCACCGTTTAAACTAACTCGAGAATGGGTGAATGTTTAGGTGGACCCGATTCACATTTATTTGCTGTATTCCGAACGTTGTGTTATCGGACCTTCATTGCATTACGAAAGAATTGCCATGAAATTATACTATTAGTTGAAATGCTTCAACTTGGTAATGAAGAATTAATGTGCTTTCGTGGCCGTCCCGACGACGCTATACGTGAACTACGTCAACGATTTCGATTGGATTTGAATGATCGTGCATGTTTGGAATACGTCAACGCATTAATTGATGAAAGTTTAGAAAATTGGAGAACGAATTGGTACGATCGCTACCAAAGATATTGTGTTGGAGTGTTGTAATTAAATTTAACTTTATTTAGCTTTGATTATCTTCGTAGATAGATTTACATCGTATTCTACTATTTATTCTGCTCCTCCAAATAGAGGTTCAACTTTGATCATACCCTTTTCTTGCCATTCAAGTGCTTTATACATCCGTTCAATTTCATCTTCTGATCCCATTACATTAATAGAATTTTCAGTCTCATCATCATTTGCTTCTAATTTGATAGAAAATTCATCTGTTCGATCGCCTGATCTCCAATAATAAATACCGGCATAAGGTGATATTAACGTTATGTAGTACCAATTCGGTGTACCGATAATAGGAAGTTCTACATTGCAATTATGCGAATAATAATAATAAATAAAAATCAGCGAGGGCCAACGAAATTTAACAAATAGAGAGAGAGAGAGAGATAGAGATTAGCATATCATCATAGTATACACATCGTAGCGTCACCATAGCAGAAGCAAAACGAGAACGAGAATAATGATTATTAACGGTCAACAAAATCTCGTATAGCACTCCCGTAAAGACTTTTTTATGACAGCTAGTTCATGTCATATATCATTCCATGTAACTACATGTAAACTTACCAAGTGAATTGAATTGGATTGATAATACTAATGCTAACGATGCAAGACCGATAGCACCACAAAATACTAAGAAACATGCCTGAGAGACACTACGTTGGACAACACCTTCAAATTTAATTGTTTCACCTGCATCAACCACTTCATAATTATTTGCTTTCATATATGCCATAATTTCACCAGCCTGTGCACGTAATCCCATACCATCCCCTTCCAGTGCGTTTTCACCCTTGCTAACATAAACCTTACGTTTTACTTTAGCTTTCGTTGATCGTTTGATCGTTGACCATAATCCAGGGAAAGAAAGTCCATATAAAGTCAGGATAGCATAATAGGATGCCTTGCTGTAGGTAACATCCCCGGATGTACCAGGAATATAATCAGGAGATGCCAGATTATCTGCTACTGCATCAGCCAAAACTACTGTCGACGATGACGTTGCTGTTTCAAAAATAGTATTTATATGATCGATACTATGCATCATATCGAATGGCAAAGCGGACAATTGTGTAACGGAAACCGAAGAAGCCGAAGCTTTTAATGGGGAGGCTGGCGTAACAACGAATCCCTGACCGATGCCCATCATGGAAAGACCCATCAACAGGGAGAGTGAAAGTTTGTTCATATTCATATTCATCATGTTCTTTATTATACTTTATTATGCCGATTTGTGTGTTGGAAGATGTTTGTTGTTACTTTTCTATCTTTGATTTGTCTTGTCTTCTCGATTTTGGGATGTCGTAGTTTATGATTCACAATATTCAATTCTATTATATGCTAAATTAGTCTTGTTCGCGATGACTACGATAGATGATAGATAGAGGTTAAGAACTGTTTTAATAGAGCTTTATTGGTGTAGGTCTTATGCATGTTCAATGTGTCGTTATCTGTTGCTTACCTGGTATCTTTTCACGAATGGTGGCTGATGTGTTTCTTGCATAGTGCACGTCATTCACCCCTAAACACAAGGATCCACGACTCAATGAACTTCATATAAAATTGAGCGAAAAAAATCAGGTTTTCTCTAGTCCCCCGACGCCGAACTCAATCGTCTTATGGTGACCATCAACAACAAAAGAATACCGGTACAATGATTCCAACGCTGTACTTGGTGCCCTATATTGTAACATTCATTCTTTTCTCACTCGGCTGTTCATTATATTGATAAGAACATTATTATATAAAGCAAATACACTTTACATTCTAGAACATTCTATACTAATAAAAAGATGAAGAGATACCACAAATTGTGGAGCCTTGGTTACTCTTCAGATGATAATGCAGGGACATGGGTGGTACGTAATCCAAAGAAGTTTAGATGAATGAGTAAATTAACTTATCGTTAAGGAGAATAAGAAGAAAAATGATATAGAGTTTGTTTCTATTTATTAAATATTAACGTTACGTATACTATATTTCAATTTTTTTTACTATGTCTTTTCTTCAGTTTTTACAATTCGATATGTCGATGTTCCCCGTAATTCCCACTAACGGTGAATAATTCCATATCATCACCTTTACTTCCTGAGGAGTTGTCATCAGCAGTACCAGAATAAACCCGGAATACATGCCCAGGATGTGAAGATTCATCAAATGATTTTCCCTTTTCGATCTTTGCAACCTCGATCTCTCCACCAAATTCAGGATCATGCCAGTACAGATATATATCTTTTGATTTGGCATGGAATGTAAGTTTAACAAATGCATCCTCAGTCAAATCTTCTCCACTAATCAATGCCTCTACAGAATGAGCGACAATTTGTACCTGACTATCATCCATGGATGGGATTTTACCTAAGGAGGATGCAGAATTCTCCTTCAAATGATATAGATCCGTCGTACGGGGTATGACAGAGATAGAATGCTGTACAAGCCAGGAAAGAACTACCTGCGCAGCCGTCAGTTCTTCGATGTCATTGCCATCCTTTCGCATTTTATTCGTCATATCGTTTGCAATAGAAAGTAAATGATGATATGCGAATGGAGCAGAATCAGCCTTACCTATAACACCTTCAATTAATTCATGTGCAATTAAATGTATCCCCCTCTTATGACAGAACTCAATCAATAATGGATCATACAGTAGAGACCATGCATTGGTTTCAACTACATGGGGTGGAATTGTTGCAATTGTCAATAATTCTTCTAATTCATTTAAATGAAAATTAGAAACACCTATACTTGCAATTGGATTCTTATCATCAACGACCAAACTTTCTAATGCCTTCCAACTTTCCTTCCATGCATCCTGTTGGTTTAAATGTGGTGGTGGTCCAGCATGTTTAATTTCATCTGATAAATTATTTTCTTCTGCCTCACATTCCATCCATGGAATTTCATCGTAACATCTCGGCCAGTGAAGAATCATATGAACCTTTAAGTCAATATTCGGATGGTCTATTGCCTCCTGGAGACTATCTAAAGAAGACTTCACCGACAGTAAAGTTCTATTGTAACCAAGATGGGTATACCAAATCTTTGTTATGACATGAACTTCCACTTTGCTACTATTTGTTATCGTTGTTGTGCTTGTTGTAAGTCGTTCGACACCTTCCGTTATACCTTTTGCGACTAGAAATTCATTATTGCTTATATTTGATGTATCGATTAATCGTATATTCTTATCGTCCTTTAGACCGTGACTAATAATAGCAGTTACGACTTCGGCTTGCATATTCCCAACCCCCAATCCAATTAATGGTATTGCAACACCATTCGATAGTTTCGCTGTAGGAACACCACCAAGTTGGAGTATGCCTAGATCGCTACCCTGTGTACTACCGTCTCCTCTTCCTCCGGTCGCAAGTCTAATTATTTTCCCAAAAAAACCTTCAGATTTACAATACCATGGCGATCGATTGCAATGATAAAAAGAAGGAAGGAGTATTTCATTCTAATATTTCTTTAGTTCTTTCTACGACCCTTCGATATCTCTCTCGCAAGCCTTCGTTGCCGTTGTTGTTATCGTGTGTCTCTCACTCAGTTAATGTGTGATATTTTGTATTAGACGTGAAATTAAGTGTTGTATGCGTTTTGTTGGAAGGAAAAATCTATCAGATTTCAAAGTCTTTCTTCGCTACGACGTCCTAAATGTAAAATGAACTAAGATGTGACTCTAACTTATGACTTCTAGTAACCATGCCTGCCAACCTTTGATCTTAGGGTATAGCCATATGTTAACGATATACCATACCGATGTTACTTTTTCCGGTCGCCCCCGTTTGTATTCCCCCATTTTTAATTGCTTTTTTCCAAAAAAATTCCACATTCACATACAATACAAAATCACAACATCACAAACAACCACACTAACAAGGAAAGATGGCAGAAGGGAAGAATCGCTTGCGTTATCTTCTTTGTTGCCTTAGCACAACTTCTTGTGATTACATTGCTGGTTGATGTTAGAAAAAGCGATGGCGTACATGCCTTCATTGGTGGCAGTAGCAGCAGTGACGCGACGCTTATTGGCCGCCGCCGCCGACGACGACAGAGTATAACGTATCTTGGTACTAGTACCGGTGATAATGATAGTAGTGGTGGTGGTGGTGGTGGTGGTAGCGTTGGACCTAAGGCTGATAGCGCTAACCGAAGACGGAGATCATCTGATCGACGACCACGAGGAGAATCATCGTCTTCTTGGACACGCATCATCAACATCAAGAGGCCCACGTGATTCTCCTCGTCCCGATCGAATGGCGAGAAGAAGGAGGACTGCAGTAGCAGCAGTAACAGCAACAGTGAAAAGAGAGGAAGAAAAATCAATACAGCAACAACCGTTTGATGGGAAGAAATTATCAGCTGCTCAACTTTCAAATTTAGATGCACCTAGTTTTGATTTGCGTTCTGCGATGTTGTCTACATCGTCGTCGTCGTCGTCGTCGTTGAATAATATTGGTAATCTTCATTGCGTTACACCGGGAATTCGGTGCTACAATGAAGTAGAAAATGAAAATCATCAACAGCAAAATCGTGTGATATCATCGTTTAAATATATATCTCTTGATGATCTTTTCCTCATTGGCGACGATGATGACGACGATGGTGATGATGAAAGTAATAAGAAATTTTCTTTGTCGAAAATATTTAATTCCGATGAAAAATTCAGAAATGATTTACGATCTGCTATTCGATTAGATGTTTTTGAAACTACACCATTTTATGCTAATCTACCTAAAAAGGCATCATCAGTTCTGTTGTTGCCTGATTCATCTTGGAGGGATCATGGAGGATTCCGACGATGGCTGGTAATCCTTCTTCTCGTATTCCTCGCATGAAACATACGACTCGAGTCTTGAAAGAAGCTTTTCAACAATACGACGAAGAATTCGGTGGTTGCAGTAGTAGCAGGATCGATTTTGATGGAGATGATCTCTTTCGAAGAATAGGCGAAATCTGTGGGAATGGTGCATCGACGCATTGGATTGATATATACGGTGTCCAAAACAAAAAGATAAATCATTCATGGCATTTAGATGCAGGAATATCTCCAAATGATTGTCAAACCGTTTTGTGGGGATTTCCACCTGAAAATGAGTATCATGGTACGGGTGTATTTTCACATATAATTCCACTTGATTACGAATTTAATGATATCGTTAACATGAACGATGATGGTAACGATGGTGTAGAAAATACTCCTACTCGTGCTCGTCATCGAATGGAACCCATCCTATATGAGGGCACTGTTGATGAGAAGTATATTGTACGACCATCGTACGAATCAGGGAAAGAGTTACTAATCTATCGTGATGTGGATGTATTGCATTCTGCTCCGGATGTGACATATCGTGCATCTGTTATGAGATTCATGTAATGTAAAAGACTAATGCCTACTGTATTAATAATATGCACGACTGGTAACCTAGTAGCTAATCTGATCACATTATTGTTGAACCCTCAAGTAATTTAGTAGCTCGTAAGCAAGTTACGACTAGAGTATTATAATTCAATTGCTACGGGGAAATAGTAGTGCCTTGCTTGTATTTGTGCGCAAGTTAGCATCATTGATAATTAAGTATCTATTAAATCATTACATAAGTATACTTTTTTCTGTTAAAACAATCATAACCATGAACATGAACATATACTTTTAGTTAGTACTCCCATTCCTTCTTTCTTTCTTCCTTTTTCACTGGACCTGAACTTGACTCAATTAGCATTAACTCTTATGGTTCGGGAGCTGTTCCAGGGAAGATTGCTTCTCGGAGTTCATAGTAATCCTTTACAGTTTCTTCATAGGTACCTGGATTAAAATCTTCTTCCGCTGTAATTTCTTCACCGACCTTAATCCCAACAGGAACAAAACGAAAATTTCGTTGTTCGCCAACACCAGCCTCTATAAAATCAGGTGGCGGACATAATTCATAACTGACCATCGCCAATGGATAATAATGTGTTTTGACTTTTGATTTACGTCCCATTAAACGGAACATATCAATTGTTTTCGAATCAAATGGTGCAATTGGTGTCTTACCAGATTCAACATCCCGACGATCACGACCACCAGACGGTGCAACCCATAATAAGCAACCACCAGCTTTCAGTTTTTTCAGCATACCACCCATTGCTTGTAAATTTTGTTTACTTTTACTTGTTTTTGTTTCTGGATCGGTATCGATATGTTTCTTCGAATGAATACAGATTAAATTTCTTCCCATCGAAAATGGGATAGCTAATGCATCTGTTGTTACCTTATGACCAGCCACATAATTAATCCGTGATGCCTCATCACAAAAACCAACCTTTTCTAACATGGCAGACATCACTTGTGGATCTGCCTCCGATTGATGATTTGCAAAGAAAACAACATTCTCACCATTATTTGCTTGATCCATTGCCTTCTGTAAACTATCCATACCTAATATTTTAGATTCTGGTACATCAATAAAGAATCGAAAGAAGTTACAACCCCACACATAAAAATCAAATTCATTACCATTCTCTGATTCACTATCTTTCCCACGCAATGCATTATGTGTAACACCAAATTCAAATTTATCGTCACCCATCCCATACTTGTATCCAAATTGGACAGCCTCTAAGATACGTTTTAATGCAGCCTCTGGTTTCACATCTTCATCCTGATACTTTAAATAGGCAGCCTGACTTGCTGTTATGTATTCTGTACAAAAATGTAATACAGGTTTTAATAATTCAGGTTTCGTATCTTCAACAACAGCAGTTATTGTTGCTCGAACCTGATCTAATGCCTGTTGGTATTCGGGTGTTAGTTCTGTTGTTGTAACAGTAGTAGTAGTTTGCATTTTTTTGTTCTTGTTGTTCGCTGCTGGCGCTGTCATCATCATCGTCATCGTCATTGTTAGCAGCTGCTACAACACTATCTGTTTGTGGTGTTGCTGTTGAGAAAAATCTAGCTGCTCGATTACTACAAACGGGAGTACTAGTAGCAGATTGTAAATTCGTCACAGCAGGCAGTGGAACGAAAGAATGCACCGACGACAACGTTCCACAAAAGAGGGAAAAGATAGCCAATCGAAACATTATTGTATTCTTGCGTAGATTAATTAAATAAGTAACTTAATAGTACTCGTTACTGCTTATGTCTGTGCTACAGTATACCGGTATAGAGTTTGATATGGCAGAACAGTAAACTTAGAGTTGTCCTTTTTCTAGTGCTGAAAATATGCCGTGATAGGCAATGATGGATACTGCTAATTTGATTGATTCGAAAGCAAAAAGCAGAATGCACGTGGTGATTGTCGTGATCATTGATTTTATTCAATCAATATCAATACACGTCGACTTTCGCGCATCGCAATGCTGCCGATTACAAGAATCTCAAAAAGACCCACGTCACCGATAAACAAAAACATAAAATATACTCTAGTCGAAGTGTCGAATGAATAAGATAGAATAAATGTAATAAGAATATTAGGGTTGGAGTTATACCACCTTATACAAAGCTCGCTCGGGACTCACAGATGACTTTTTAGATAGTCACGAGTAGCAAGTGTCTACAAATAAAATGAGAAAAGCGACACAACTACTAATAACGCTGCTCTCGTTTCTCATTCCCATAAATCAAAATAATGCATTGTTGTTGTTGTGGTGTTTGATCGAGTGACCATGGTGGATGTATTCTTAATCGTTGCAACAACTGTTGCATTTTTTATTCTTTTTGTGATCGCTGTCTATTTATTAGTGTATTATTCACATCCGGATGATCATAATGAAGCATATTTTCCAAAAATAGTGGTGATAATAGGGATCATGTTGGCAGGAGCAACATGCTTATTACTTCCCCTCGATGTGGCAAATGGAGAGGGATATCCTGGTACGTTTGAATATTATATTATATTAATTTTATATTTTGGCTACGTAGAAACTGTACTGTGTTCTACGTGATAAATAATTCATTGGATGACTTCCGAAAAATATATATATGAAAAATTAAAATAGATCTCCTCTTTCTTTTGCGTTTTTATAACAGACTAAATCATCTCGCTCACCACATACAAACATACATACATACATATACTGTATCTCCTTCTCTCTCGTATCTGCTGCTCTTTTCATTGTTCATCCGATTCCTTCAATTCCTTTCTATTAAAAAAACACGAATAACAACAAATAATAATAATAGGATGTGATGGATATAATACAAAATTATGTGGTGGATTCAATATGGTATTATTTTGGGATATCTTCTTTTGGTTGATACCAATTTGGGTGTTCTTAATGATACCATTTTCTACATTTTATTATGAAGCAGATGATGGTATGTTAATGGCAGGAACATCGGTAGCACCGAATCCTGTTCGTAAATCAAAAATATTATCGGCTGTCGGATGGACCACCGGTGTCGTAGTTTTTGTATCGATTGTGTATGTTGTCGCCTACTTCCTTGGAAATAGAGCACAAATTCCCGTGAATGAATTTACTGGTGTTGATTTATTACAATCATTAACATTAGGGTCGGATAAACGTGGAGTTGTCTTTCCAAATACGGCTCTACTCAATACCACCGATAATGAACCCTTGCCCTTCACCAGTAATCAAATGCAAGATATGAATATTTACGATGCAGCATATTCCGTTAAAGTTGTAGATAATGAATCGGTATCTATATTGATGCAAGTTAGTGTTTCTACCTTCTTTGCTGCATTAATGGCATGGTTGGGTTGGTTTTTATTTTCAATTTTTGGTGGAATTGGAATGGCATCGATGCCATTGGATCTATTATTGATATTTAAGAACCGGCCAAAACACATGGATGCAGTCGAATTTGCAGAAGCACAAAAGTCAGTACGTGATCGCTGTAATGAGTTGGTGGATATTGGTGAATTGATTAAGGTGGAACGTCTCACTAATCCTGAAATGGGTAAGGTTGGTGGAATTGGTAATTATATGAATGCCGAAATACGTAAGCAGGCACGGAATGAACGGCAAGCATTGTTAGAGTTCAGACAGGCTGTGTATCTGTTGGAACAGGACGTTGATGATTTCAAGGCTTGCACACAAGATTACGATAATTACAATCCACTTCGACCGTACATTTCACTTTTCCTTGGAATTTGTTCGATCATCCTTTCACTATTTTGGATCATCCATATCGTTGTTTACATTTTACCTCAAAGTCCTTGGGCGCCATTCCTTAACGCATACTTTGCTTGGTTCGATACGTGGTTTTCTCTTTTTGGAGTAATTAGTGTTGCCATCTTTACAATCTACTTGCTATTCGCAGCCGTTACTGGTTGTTTCAAGTTCGGTTTACGTGTTGCATGTATCTCATTACATCCCATGATATTAGGAAAGACATATATGTCGTCCTTTTTATTCAATACTGGGTTGGTCCTATTATGTGCATTACCGGTGGTGCAATTCTCTGCGCAAGCATTTTCAGATTATGCACGATATACAACGATCAATCAAATTTTTAATGTCCAAATTGACAACCTGACGTTCTTTGGGTTTTGGTTTACAAAGAATATATTCGTTTACATATTTATTTGCCTTACAGGTTTAACTTGTGTATATTTACTATGTCGACCAAAAGATTCTGGCCCATCAGGAGTAGAACTTCGTGACCGGTTCCGATCGCGTGGGAGAGGACGAACATAAAGAATGTGATCATCACGATCGATCAAGGCTGAATAATAGTAGTTAACCAAGCAAACGAACTTCTTCTTTGTGTAACGTTACCCTTTCACTTTTCGCATATGAAAGCGCTAATCTATATATAATATTACTGCAAATAAAAAAATAGTAATAATGAAGCAGTTAAGTTCAGTTAAAAAGAATATTTTTTATAACATGATTGTTTATCGTACAAGTTGGAATGGATCACCAACCTTGGGGATAATAACACGATTTAATAGATTTAAGTATGAATTCATTGCTTTTATTGTAGAATCATATGCTATTAATGCATTCGATTTTGATGATGATGATTTAATATCACTAATATCTAAATAAATTTCATTTATATACCATCGTGCTAGTAATAATTCATTCGTCGTACCACTACTTTCACTAGCAAGAAATCCATTTGCCATTAATCCCATTGGTCTAATAGAATACTCCGGTGCATCCCCGTCAGGGATATTAGACCATTCATCTTTATCAATTAATTCTTTTATATCATTTTGAATTATATCAATTCCACGTTGGACACGTTCCCTATACTTCTTCATTGTATCGTATCGTGTTGTGATAATGTAAATGGCATTTTTATAGGAAAATTATTTCACCTTCCTTAATAAATTGTGGTGCCGTTCCAAATTTATAATAATAATCTTGACTAAAGATAACATTCGAATTATCGGAACGACGTCTTGTATTTGCACCAGCATTACCAACAGTAGTGCCAACCTTGAGTCAACTAATGTTCCACCAGGTGCAAATGACTTGGTTGTTGTTGTTGTTGTTTCTCCTCCATCAGCCACGTCATCAGCAAATACTATCGAAGAACTTGTTGTCGTGATTACAGCTGTTGTAGCTGCTGATGCCGCAACTCCAGCAGCGCCGATGAATTGTTGCTGGAGCCAATGCCGTCTCGACGATTGATTTTTCTCTTTCTCTACTGTTGGTCTTTTCAATTGATGATCAGGGATAGAAAACCCCAACACACCATTATTACTATCGACGACGAAAACGAAACTGGAAAGGAAGATTATTATGGATATTGGTAGGTATGTTTTCATTGTTGTTTTTGTTTTTGTGCTTTGCGCGTTGTTACAGAATTGGATGACTAATGGATAGTATTCAAAATCTCTTTTTGGTTTTCATTTCTAATATTTACATGCTGTACATTGTATCGCTATTATTGTTGTTGGTGGTGTTCCTATTGGCATGCTTTTTGAGCATCAACGGCAATGCAAAACTGAAAACGCACTTGTTCTCTACGCAAATAATCCAAACTTCGTAAGATAATATCACTAACAAGTTATGCGTATTTTCCGCGAAAAAAAATTGATAACTTAAAAAAAGAAAATCGTCTCCTCCCGCCACTCATCAGAGTACGTACGGTAATTTACAAATATGCTCCTTGAGGATCCGGAGAAGACCAATATATACCGAAACGATATATGTTTGGTGGAGTAAATGTAATCCATTATCTCAAAGTCCATACACTAAAACTAATGGAAAACTATATTTAAAAATATTGGTTTCACTATGCTATATATTTAAAATAGTTCTTCTATCTAAATTTTTAAAAAATGTGTTGAAATAATATGATATTATTTATTTATGCGTATATTACAGAGTTGCCACCCAAAGTTGTTAACCTCAGGGATACGCGGCAAGAAGTACCTATTTTTTATTAGGTACGTATCGTAGCCAAAAAATATCCGTTGATTTAGGGTTGCACTTGACCAATCAGCTTTCTTTCTTTCTTTCTACTGAACTGAACTCCCCGCGGCCTCAGAAATAACAGGGATCTTATCCGGAACTTTTCCCGTTGCATTCGAAACAACAGAGTATACCACACTACCTACTATGGCCAGGTACACAAAGTTACTTCCCGAATTAGCCAAAATCGCAGGAATTGGGATCGGAAGTTGTCCCAATAAACCAGGGAAGATCAGGGTAATATCCAATATCAAAGCCTGTTGTATATTAAATCGTACCGGACGGGGTATCTCTGGATTACGACTTAAGACACTCAACCCGATGAAGGCAATGAGTTGTGCGAATGGTATAACACTGTAAATCGCTTTGAATGGACCGAGTACTATACTATCGGCCATTCCCAATGCCGGAACCAAGTAAAACAAATATTTCCCGTAGCGATCACCGTCCAATAGCGGTATTAGGTAAGGAAGACAGGATAGTAGTCGATCGGTTGTTCCTTCGATTTCACTATTGTTGCTCATGTGGAGAGTGTGGAGATATTTCTTATTTGATGTCCTTGCACTCGTAGTTGCTTGGATGACGATAGCTCCGTCTGTCGAAATGGACGTTGATGCTGTTGTTCTGCTGATACTCGATACAACTGGTGGAGCAAAACAATCACCTCCTTCCGGCAATAGCAGCGCAAGGAGTGTTGCGTAAGCAGCAACGGCTATTGCTGATCTTGGCATCATAATATTATTTGATTGTTGGGTGAAAAATAGATGTGGTATTTGTGATCCCTATTGGTTGGTCTGATATATTGCGGGTTTTGATGTAAGATTGAGAAGAGTAGAAGTAGTGTTGTGAATAAAGTTGTCGGAGTGGGATCCAATGAGTCACTACACGGGACCCACTACAGGTTGAATCACGTGTAAACCAATCCGGTGTACTGTATTTCATAGCGAGTGTATTTGTTAAGCCTGGATTGGTAGGTACTAAACATACGAATCAATAGGTTGTAGTAGACCTTTTTGCGGTCTTTTTCTTGTTGCACAAAACCATACTAACGTTACAGTACAAGATAGATCTGTCATTGTTCACGAGATGCAGCTCGTATAACGACATATACACAACAACAAGATAGGCGAGTCGCCACGCTATTCATTACCACCAAGAGCAAACAAGAGTCCAACTTCAAACTGTGTTGCTGTATTTATATCATCGCAGAATAAAATATCCTCTAGAAGTAACGAAAAGACACGAGAGCTGGAAAATAAGTTAATAAGGGTCGACGCGAGAGGGAGTACAGCATTTTTCGAATTGTCTCGATCTTTTACTGAATTAGACCACCGAAAAATAACAGATTAACAAGATTCTGTCTCTTCATCAATAATCATGACTTCTTCTTCTTCTACATTTTCTACGTCTACGGTGGTGTCGTCAGAACAACACCAGCTTCAAGAGCACACAATGTCGAATACATTATTAAAAGACGATGATTCAAAGAATAATCAATATTGGAATAATATTTATCATCTACAATATCCGCGACAGTATGGGTACACAGAAAAACTTAATCAAGCAGCAGAAGTTGCCGAAAAAGCGTTAGCTGAAAGAGCAATAATCGAAGAATCCAAGCATTATCATAACGATTTTAATGGCAATTATAATAATAATGTGTCTTGGTGGTATGGGGAGGACGTGAACGACGCTGCCGAGAAGGAAAATCCTCACCATAATATTGATGATAACGAAACGGACGAGAACGAGAATACTGACGACGTGAGTGATAACGAAAGAAATGCGGATCATTATAATTATGAGAACGGTGATGACGACGATAACAATAATAATAGCGATGATGATGGTGAAGACGAGAGTGATGATGATGTTGACGTTTATTCACCGTACAGCAATTTTTCTCTTTATTCTTCACCAATTGCGATAGCATGCGCAGCAGCACAGGCAGCAGCAGCAGTAGCAGCATCAAGAACAACTACAAGTACAAGTGTGGCTATAGCAACGACAACAACGCATTCTACTACGAAAACTAGATCACCTTCCGCTCGTATAAAAGAGAAGATGAATGGTAAAAAACGGAATAAGAATTGGAAAGACTATGATGGTGAGGAGGAGGAGGAGGAGGGCGGTGGCGGCAACAACGACAGAAACAACAACAATCATATTCAAACCAACAACACGAATAACAATAATTCTAAAAATCCTCGTAGTTACTACGCGATAGCAAATGTAGCAGCAGCAACAGTAGCAGCTCCAAATAAAATACCACCACCACCACCACCATCGACGACGACGACGACGACGACAACAACAACAGCACCAACAAAATCACCCTTTGCTATAAAGAAGAGATCATATCTGCATACCGCCGCTATTAATAGTAATAAAAGCAGTAGCCCAAGGAAAACAGCACGTACCAAAGCCGATAAGAAGAAGAAAGAAAGTCCCCCTTTAGAATTCAATGCCCATCCTAGTAGCAGTCATATTACTTTATTTCCTGGTACCAACAATACTACTGCTCATGATTGTGCTCGCGCTCATGCTCTTGCTCTTGCTACGTGTACTACTCCTGCTACTACAACAATTGCTGATATTCCTACTAGTCCTACTTTTACTACTGCTGTTACTACGATGACGACGAGCAGCAGCAAAATGTCATTGATGGATGAAAGAAAATGGAATATGATACGGAATGATGTATTAGCCGCATTTGGTATACGTGATGACAATATAACTACAACAACTACAAGTATGTATAATATCAATAATAATATAATAGCTGCAACACCAGCAACACAAAGGGAAAAATTAATAATTGAGGAACAATTTAATAATGATTTACAACGTCACAAGACATTGCAATTGCGTGGCATTACTCAACGTCCATCGAATAAATTTCAAGCACAAGTATACCATCAGGGCAAATCACGATATATTGGTGTTTTTGAAACTCAAAGGGATGCAGCTATTGCATATGAAATGGTACGATCGAAGATTAAAAAACCGAAAATAAGATAAAGTGTAACTAAACAACAGCAACATCAGCAAAGGAAACAAGAAGATTATTCTCATCGATCAAATATGCAGACCAATATCATCGACAGTAATACAACTATCGGGTTTTCGAAGAGAAAGAGAGAGAAAACAAAACACGGCGAGTCGATTCATTAATAAAAGAGAGCGATATCGCAGCAACAGTAAGAACGGATGCATAATGCTATGTTATGTATCTGAAATTATATCTCAATATAGCGAACGAGTTCGAGGATATAAATATCTTCTACTATATTGTATTAGATTTGTTTGGGGGAGAATATAATATCATGTTTTTTTAGGCTGAAATAATAATATAGGATACGATGTAATCAGTAAATAGCACACGGAGATCAAATAGCTTTCCACTTCATTAAAGATAAATTAAAATAACAAGCATTGATGGGAAAAAATGTACCACATCAATGTTCATTGCCCCGCTCTTTTGCTCAGAGGTGCACTAGCTAGTAGACTTCATTCGATTGTAGGACGGCGCTGCCAGCTCCAGCAGTCACAGCCCTAGCCCTTCTAAAACGGATACAGTATGCAGCCAGTGAAGCGGTAGTTTCGTAGAGTGTATTAATCACAACCCCCAGGAGGATCGATAGCGACAAGGGTAGAATCCACTTTGCTTGTATCTAACAAATCGTTATCAGTGCAAACACATGGAGCGCCCCTTCTCCGATTTCCTTCATATTGCTTCGCTCGTTAATTGCTAATTCTCGTTTCTCCAATGAGCCACGGCGCTAAGGATGATGGATCGTCGTGGTTTTGCATTAGTTCCACCAATTTGTCTCGTGGTTCCATGACGGGTTCGGTCGTGAGGGGAAAGGTTCCCCAATGAATTGGGACGGCCATTTTGGCCTTTACGGCGTCTTTCATTCGCACAGCTTCTTCGACATCAACATGGGATGATTTCATGAAATCATTTGGTTCGTACGCGCCAATCGGAATGGCGGCCATGTCAAAAGGACCATATTGGTCCCCAATACAATCGGACAAGCCATCAAACCATGCAGTATCGCCAGGAAATAGAAATTTGTTTCCACCCAAACTGTGTTCCAAAACATAGCCACACCACAGCGTCTTGTCGCGATCGCCTATTCGATTGGACCAATGTTTCATGGGAACAGATGAAATATGTAGATTGCTTAGAGCGGTGAAAGATTCATGCCAATCCAATTCATGAATGACATGGGACGTAGTGGCCCATCGTTCCATCCAGCTTGCCAAGCCCAATGGAACGACAAATTGAAGATTCGGCAAAGTGGAAGCCAGTTCCTTGACGGTAGGATAACACAAATGATCATAATGATTGTGCGATAGGAGGACCACATCAATATCGACTTTAGACGTGAGTTCCTTAAGGGAACAGGGTGTAGGTCGATATCGTTTCGGACCCGCAAAGGACAGGGGAGATGCTCTCTCTCCGAAAACGGGATCTGTTAGAATATTGATCTTGCCCATTTGAACCAATAGGGAAGAATGTCCCAACCATGTGCATTGAATTTTTGTGCAAGATGGATTTTGGAGTAACTCCCAATCCAACGATTGGACCGGAAAGACTTGATCGAGTTCCTCTTGAGATGGGATCGGGGGCGACAGCCCATTTGGAAAATTGTTGGCAATTACTTTGGCAAATTCAGAAAATGTTGGGTGTTTCGGACCCACCCAGCTATCGCGTTCGTCCACACGGGCTTGGACTAAGCGAGCGATTTGGTCAGGGGAACGGCGGCTGGGTGAAGTCTTCCTAATACTGGTAGCAGCAGCCGTTGGAGCAGCATCATTCCTACTCGTTGACTTGCTTCGAGCAAGAGTTATGCTGTTTCTGGGGCTGGAAGCCAGTAGAACTCGTCGTCTGCTATTGTTAGAGAGAGTAACTCCCCGTCGAAAGGCAGCAAGCATGTTGGGGGTGGACTTCATGAGGCAGCATCCAACAACTGACTCGCCCACTTATGACCAGAGGAGAGATATCTGCAAGGCTGTTCCATTGTCGGCTGTGGGCACCAGGAAAGGAGCTATTATCGCCACGTTTGAACAATCATTCATGTAAAAAAATGGTTACCGTACCAGGTACTTACTATAGGTACTGTATGATTTGTGATTTGGAGGATAAACTTCCTAGCTGTTTTAGATGATATTTCTTTCCCGATATAACAAATGTCTACCATCCCATTACGGTAGTTTAAATGATTACATCACATCCCCAACTTTAATTGTAGTATTGTGTCCCAGGAGGGTTTAGTATAACCCTACTGTACTTTGATTAGGTTTTGGAAACTTCTTATTATACTAAGTTAGTATACTGTACAGTAGGAGGCAGAAATGATAAGATTGTAGACTAGCTTAGTCCTTCAGCATTACTACTGGCAAGATTTTATGCATTTTGAATTTATTTCCCGATCATTGATCAATTGAAATTATCGACTCATCCATCCTTTCTTTTGCACATACCCTATACAGAGCTAGTATACTAGTAGATCACCTTGTTATTGTTTGACGACGAAAGATTATACCACAATGGCACCGATGATAGTTGTTCAGAGATTCACGAGAACTGCACTGAAATATCCACGAAGCAAATCCAATTTCCTACAATGCTGCTTCCAACGAGAATTCACGCATCCTCTCTCTAATTCTGCATTGAATACGTCGCCGCCGCAGCGTACGTTCATGAATAGCTCTAAGAAAGAATCTTCAACAAATAATGGAAATGATTCACCATCTATTCGTCCTGATGAAATTATCAATCAATGTTCACAGCTCTACGATTCATTATCGAAATTAAATGAAAAATTAGGCAACGTGGCAATACCGACATCCTCTCCACATACAAGTTTACCTTTTTGTTTACTAGTCGGGAATCATTCCTCCGGAAAATCCAGCTTTATCAATTATATGCTGCAACGAGACATTCAAAAAGCAGGAGTTGCTCCGACGGATGATTCGTTCACAGTGATCGCACCGGGACCGAAAGATACGGATGCAGATGGTCCTACACTAGTAGGAGATCCCGATTTAGGATTCTCTGGTCTTCGACAATTTGGTCCTACTCTGATCCATCATTCACAACTGAAGTATAGGGAAAGCAAACTGGATTTCATGTTGGTCAGTTCCATACTTGTTATCTATGTGTGAATCATAATGTTTGTTCGTATAGATAACATCCTGGGATTATCTTCAAGAGAACGAATCCAATTTTCTTACTCTTCTGTTTTTCTTTGGAATCATATTTTTTTCTTTTTTCGTATAATAGGTTGACTCGCCGTAAGTTTCTATGATTTGTCGTGTATGTTGTTATCAATCATTTTTTGCACTGGCTCTTCAAATCTGATTTTCTTTACGCACTTTGGTACCAGTGGTATGATTGATTCACCAGGTGGTAATCAAGAAATTATGGATAGAGGCTACGATTTCCCGGGTGTGGTTCGCTGGTTTGCAAGTAGAGCAGATATTGTACTGATGTTTTTTGATCCCGATAAGGTAAGATCATATAGTATACAGACACACAAACACACCTCATTCCTGAACAAAATAATATTCTTACCATCCCGCAACTTTCTGTTTGTTCACAATTTAGCCTGGAACTACTGGTAAGTGGAATAAATGTTACTAAACATTAGTTCAAATAGACGTATATCCTCATTTTTATCCAACTGACCCATTTTTCAAAGGTGAAACTATGTCTGTATTACTTAGTTCCTTGAGTGGGATGGATCATAAGCTTTTGATTGTACTGAATAAGGCAGATCAATTTGAAAAGATTCACGATTTCGCACGAGCGTATGGTTCATGTAAGTGAATATTTATTGAAACAGGGGGGACCAGTGAGCACGAACTGTTGTATTGGCAATATGACGTGGTGACAGATTCATCATTTTCCTATTCTTATTCTTTCCAATTGCTTTGATTGTTACTTTGGTGTATTGATATTTAATAACTTTACAGTGTGTAAGTGATGAATTGATCGTATAACATTAGGCTGAAACTTTGGACTTGACAGTATTGTTTGATTGGTTCATTTCTGATTCTATACTTCTATGTTCATGGGATTTTTTTCAAATCATTCCTTACAATATGCTGCATATCCATTGTTATGATCACGCGTATAATTTAACGGACAATGCTGATTTTTTTCTCTCAGGCTGGAATCTCTCCAAGGTGATTCCTCGCAAAGATTTGCCTCCAATTTTTACAATGAGCCTGACAAATGGTGAGGACAATCAAACTTCCCCACTTGCAGCGAGTTTGAGCGATTTAGCGGCAACCAAAGACGACGTTGTTGAACAAGTTATGCAGGCACCAAAACGACGTGTAGATAATGTCATTACCAACCTTTACGATTCAACAGTCACTTTGACTTTGTATTCGAAAATATGGAACGATATCGTTCACCGGTACAGTAAAGAATGGAGGAATTGTCGTCTTAGAGAAGCTGGATCGACCACTTTTGCGGGTTTAACTTTAGGTGGTATCAATTATCTCGGACTAGATGCGACGCTTCAAGGTGGAGTATTTGGAACATCAATTATTGGTATTGGGGGGATGGTATGGTTCCACCAAACATACTTAACTCGAGTACAAGAAGAAATGATCACTCTTGATTCGTTAGGTTCGTCATTCCAGCGAACGCACGCTCGTCAGGTTCAAGATGGTGATGAATACGTTGCAAATATCTGGCAACGTATACGAGGGTCGTTGCGGTCAGCCTTATCTACGGCGTTTGAGGATGGTGGAACTCTTAGTACCGCTTCGACTTCTGAGCTGGAGAAACTCCAAACTATTCTAGATGACGATATTCCACGATTACGACGATTGGCAAATGAAACACAACTATATGCTACTGTGAAATAAATAATTGAATGGAATTAACTACCTAATATTTGAACTTATTGATCTTTGTATGCAGTCAGTCATCTGTGACTTCCCTGTGGTGTAGCAGTCAAATTTCCTTCTTGCTGACTATAATCTGAAATTGCAAATCTCGTCAACTGAATACTCAACAGGTAGAATAGGAATTTTGTAGAGCAGGCACGCAAGTGTTATTAATATTCATAAAGTACTGCAGATAAGATATCTTTCATTTCTAATTCTGAATTCGATACATAAATAAGAATTTAGAGATATGTTTCCGTAGATTCGCACATGATCATTCTGTCAAAAGTATTCATTATTCAGAACAAATTATGATTATGTTAAGTATTCTCTATTGTATTTATCTACTTGTAACATATTAAAGAAAGACAAATGCCACAGTAAAGGAGCGGTTTATATATACAACTCAAGAAGTCGTGAGTCAATGAACCATATGTTATAATTTCCCAAATGAACAAATCAATCGAATTTGTTCCACTTTTTTATTTTTATAATCCTCTCATTCCGTCCAGCATCCTTCGTGAATTAAAGGCACGCAATTGATGATTGATTCCATCTCTTATTATTTTTCATTTTATCATTATTATTATTATTATTTCACGGAGTAGCACTACTACTCCCTCCTCGCAATTGCAACACCATATGAATGGTGGCTCCAGCAGCAATATTATAGGACTCTAACGTCTTATCATCCGCCAGTTGTTTTCCGGAATGAATCAATCGAATTTGATCGACTTGAATTCCTTCCTTTTCCTGTAATGATTGTTTGACAGCAAGAACTTGATTTTCTGGTTCAAAATTCATTGCCTGCTTCCGGCCTGTTAATGTTTTAATAAAAATCTTTATTTATTTTGGAAGAAGAAGAAAAAAGAGACAAATCACAAAACGACGGATCAATTATTTAGAGATGTGATGAGAGAGAGAGAGAGAGAGAATCGAAGATTTACAAAAGGAACAACAACAAATAGATAGGAAACCTTGTATTGTGCAGCAGCAGGTACGACTAACCGCCGCAACTGTCGATAGAATTGAGTCTGGACAACAATAAGCAGAGGTGCATGCCACAATAACGATGACGATGACGACAAAGAATGGAATTTCATTTTGATCCCAAGTCTTACCTGCATGATAGTCGATTGATGTCTTGTAGTAGTGAGGGAGGGAGGGAAGATCGATACACAGGACAAAATCTATTGATCTACTGAATAAAATGTACAGAAGGTAGTAGTTGTAATGGCTCTGTTAATGCGTCAATGCTGGTTATTACCGTGTACATGAGTGCAATGGCGAATGTATGAAAAAAATGGAAAAGCAAAAAATTCCGAGTCGCGGTAGTCCCGCGTGGTTCAAAGTGGTCAAGCCGTCTACCGCGAAGTTTATGAGAGAATTGAGGAGGGTCCAGATCAAATGTATTTCCAACATCTCGAATCGTCGTGAGCATAAAACATAAAACATTATTGAACATTTATTTGGTGTGCTGAATGAACATCAACACAGCTAGCTACCATAGGGGGAGACAAGAAACAAAAGCTACCGTAGATTCAATTTCATAGCATATCTCTTGATTTAGAAAACAATACAGTACACGAAAAAATATGGGTTCTGATGATAATAGTTCCAAGCGTAAAGGAGGGGGTAATAAAAGTGATGAAAATGAAGAGACAGCTGTTGCGCTAAAACGATCGAAGACAACGACGATGACAACGACGAACGGTAGTAGCAGCAACAGTAGCAGTAACAATATCAGTAGAAGTAGACGAGGGCAGCTTGAGGAGATACCATCTTCTGTTCACTATCAAGTATCTTTCATGCATAAGGCAACTGTAACTCATGTAATATCCTCTGCTAGATATGGATATGTAATTACAGCATGTGAAGAAGGGATTGTGAAATTTTGGAAACGTACATCGACTACTGCAGGACAAGATTCAACTAACAACAAAGGGGGAGGTGGAGGTGGAGGTGGAGGGAAAGAACAATCTACCACAACACCTTGTTTGGAATTCGTGAAGTCCTTTACTGCACATATCGGTCCACTAGTTGTATTGTGTATCGATGACGGTGATGATACTATTGCATCGATTGGAAAAGATGACGGATTAATTAAATTTTATGACGTTTCAACTTTTGATGCAAAATCTATGATCAAAACAACAACAACAAAATTCGGAAGAGCTGCAACATTCTTAAAGGATAGTTCTCAAGAATTACTTCTGGCGATTAGTCATATGTCTGATGGAAATATTTCAATATATTCTGTTGCAACACTTGCATTAGTTCAAACTGTATCATTACATTCCAAACCTGTTACAGCATTAGCATACAATAGTCACCATAAGTGCTGTATAAGTGGTGACGAAATGGGGATCTTAGAAATTTGGGACGCAACACAAGGGGCGACTGGTGAAGGTTATGTGGTTGGTGCACCATGTTCTTTGGCTAGAAATCAAATTGAATATCCATCTAAAATGGATACGGATTTATATAGTTTGGCAAAGAAAAAGACATATCCTCGATGTATTAGTATATCAGCAAAATACTTTGTTGTTTACGGAGCTGATCACAAGGTACGTATATTCAATCTTTCTACCGCTAAGATTGAAGTACGATACGATGAACGTTTAAGTGTGTATTCGTCCAAGGATTTTTCAAACTACGGAATGGACTCGATTGAATTTGGTAAACGGGCCGCAACTGAAAGAGAAATGGAAGATCAAGATCAGCCACTGACACATCTTCCATCAAACTTGGTTCAAATGGATCCCTCGGAAAAATTTCTTTTAGTTTCAACAATGATTGGTATTAAAATTATTGATTGGAAACAAAACAAGTTGGTCAAAGTAATCGGACAAGCAGACGCTAGTCAGTATCGCTTCCTTTCGTTTTGTTTGTGTTTAGGTGATGCAAAGATGAACCAACAGATGCAACTAGCACGTGGAACTGGAAACGCCTCAGTTGCGATGGGAGATAAAAAAGATGAAGCAAACAACTCCATTGTTGTTGCACTGGCGTATCAACAACGTCGATTTTATGTATTTTCCCATAGCGACCCACTATTAGAGCAACAAGAAGAAGGAAGTGGTACCGATACTACCACCAACCGTGATATCTGGAATGAGGCACCAACCGCACAGGATCAACTTCTTGTTTCGGAAGGTGGACATGGAGGAATTTCGGAAAGCAAGAACATGTCCAAAGCGATTTTACGAACAACTAAAGGTGATATTCATATTAAATTATTTCCGGAGGTTCAAAAGACATTAGAAAATTTCTGCGAGCATGCTCGATCTGGATACTATGACGGTGTATTGTTCCATCGAGTGATTTCCAGTTTTATGTTGCAAACCGGAGATCCTCTTGGGGATGGAACTGGAGGAGAAAGTATATGGGGAGGAGAATTCGAGGACGAATTTGTTCGAGAGTGAGTGTTGATTGATTGTCGAGATTTTTTGCAGTTTTATTTTTTAAATGCTTCATATCCTAATAACCTAATGTCCTTACACTCTGTTTTATCCTCGTTAATTATTGCGTCGTTTCTCAGTCTTCGTCACGATCGGCCATTTACCGTTTCCATGGCTAATGCAGGTAAATTTCTATCATCCTTGGTGTGGATAGAATTAATGCGAATTTAAGTAAATTTTCTGTGCTCATATAATTTTTTTCAACTTAAACCACTCCTTCATTTTCTCTTTTTAACAGGTCCTAACACCAATGGTTCTCAATGTAAGTTTCTCTCGTATTTCTTTCCAATATACACGTTTGATATGTTTGTTTCAGTTCAATCTTGACTAACTTTATCTTTGCCGAATATTATCGTAGTTTTCATCACAACAGCTGCAACACCGTGGTTAGATAACAAACATACAGTGTTTGGCCGAGTGACAAATGGAATGGACGTTTGTACCTTGATAGAAAATGTCAACACGGATAAAAACGATAAACCACTCGACGATATTCGAATAGTTAGTGTCGACCTTGAATAAAATTACAAACCGTATCGTATAGACTTTGGAAGAGAGAGAAAATAAGATAAGCTATCATGTTAATATATTTAACCCCTTTGTGTATTTACCCTGTAGTTGCATGTGGGTCGAACAAAAGTCGTTGTCTTCAGAGACCATGGGGTGTTATATAGCGTTAGTTGTCCTTCTTCTTGTCCATTGACAAAGTGCAGCTAGAAAATAGTTAGATTGCACTACTGAATTCAGTTTAGCTTGCAATACTAATGAGATTTTTGCTCTGACCTGATTAAAAACTCAAGGGAGAAAACTATGATTCAAAACACATCAAATCAATCATTAATTAAAAGAAACCACCAAAGTTAGATGGAACAAGGAAGAAAAAAATTTGATAAAAACATAAAAGAAATCTAGAGTAGAAACAACAACTATTGAACCTGCATTATGTAGGTAAAAATAGAGAATGAAACAAGTTGTCTGCTGATCAAGATAAAGCAGCTACAGCCTCACGTACAAAAGTAAAGTACAGTATTAATTCTCTAATTCTACTAAAAATATAAAATTAAATGTTATAGTACAGTGCAGTAGTAAATACTAGTCAATAAGCTTAGTTTTGCCATTTTTATCTTAAAGCCTAAGGAAGATGACAGTCAAGATAACCTACCATGCTTCATGAATGACAGTATCTATTAGGACCGCAACCATCAGGGGGGGGGGGCTACCTTAGATAGCAGCCTCCACTCCTATTCACCTGTGCACAAATAATCTACCTGTCACTAATATACACCACACCTAAACCCCCTCAATGCAAAAATGAAAATACAAACAAGTTATTACTTTTATTCCGTCTTGTTTTATTACCAATAAAATTTTCTGTTCTATCATGAGTTAGATCTCTCACTTATTTAATAGGAGCGAATTGAAAGACTTAATACATATCTACATAGTAAATAGCTGTTAGATTAATAGAGGAAATATAATGAGTTAAATTAAATCAAAAAATGTTGATTACTTTATATTATGCTTCATCATCAGGTGCAACTCTTGCCTCACTTTTGAGGAGAGTTGTTACTAAGAGAATAGAATGAGAAGGGTAGATAGTTACTGTATGTAACTAAATTGCAAGATAGAGGAGTAGTCCAGGAGTAATAAGATCAGAGATGATGATGACCTCTAAATAATGCCTTTCAAAGTAAAAGATAGAAAATTAAAATAAAGACAAAAAGAGAACGACACCGTATTGACTAGCAGACGGGAAGCGGTGCTGTCATGTCGGTATAGTCGTCCTCCTATACATGTGCGATTTTTTGGTACATAGTCTGACTTAATTCTAATATCTCTTATTTTGGGACTAAATCATTCCGCTTTTACTAGTACTGTAGGTAGCGTGTTAAGTAGTTTCTACGTGACACGAAAGATATGATCGACTACAGTAATCTGTGACTATCCAAACGAAGTCGCTACTTCAAGTATTTACAAAAAAAATAACCAATACACAGCCAGTATCGAAATAACTATATTTCACATTTCATAACCAAGAAAGTATCGCAATGGCTGCCCGAAGAATATTATCAATCGCTATCTTGCTTTTCTCGTTGTGTGACTGTTTTGTCCACAAAAGTTTCAACGCGAGAAATGGCCTTGTACAGTCTCGATTAGAAGAACGAAAAACAGTCACAGATGAGAGCGAGTACGATGAGGATAAGCATGATGTTGTCGTTGGGACGTTAAATCGTAGGCGTGCTTTGACGTCTACCGGGGTGGCTATGCTGTCACTTTGGATAGGAGATACAATTGGAAATGATAATATAGCATCGAAATGGGTTGCTTCCGCTGCAGAAGAAATCATTGCCGCTGGCGAACAACAACAACAACAACAACAACAACCACGAACGATATTGTTAACGGGATGTAATTCAGGAATCGGTTTTGAGGCTGCACGAATTTTAGCTCGGAAGGGTGATACAATTATTTTAGCATGCCGAACAAAAGAGAAGGCTGATGAAGCTGCTAGAAAAATATTAGTAGAAACAGAAACGGCGAAGTTAGTTCCATGTGAATGTGATCTCACTAGTTTACAATCGGTACGAAATTTCGTCGATTCGATTGCAACTACAACGAATCAACTAGACGTTGTATGTTACAATGCCGGTATTGCATTGAATACCGACGGAGATATAGAACGAACAGCTGAAGGATTCGAAAAAACGATCGGTACGAATCACTTGGGACATTTTTATCTTCATCATTTGCTACAACCCAAAATTGTTAAAAACAAAACTGGCCGTGTCGTAATAACTGCCTCAAGTGTCCACGATCCTGAAAGTCCAGGCGGTAAACAGGGCAAGAAGGCTACGCTTGGTAATCTTGAGGGTTTTGCTCGAGATGGACCAGACTTCGAAATGGTCGACGGACAACCTTACAATGGAGATAAGGCATACAAGGATAGCAAACTTTGTAACGTTTTGTTTTGTAGAGAACTGCAACGACGGTTGGGAGCATCTGATACAACAAAGAATATTCTTGTTAATTCTTTTAGTCCCGGTCTGATCACTTCCACGGGTTTCTTCCGGAACCAAAATCCCGTTTTTAGTTCAATCTTCAACGTCGTTGCAACTAATGTATTCAAAGTAGCAGAAACGCCAGAATTTGGTGGAGCTGCCTTAGCGTATATGACTACTGTTGAAAGTCGCGGTGAGTTCTGGGACTCACCACCTGGAACATCGTATAAATCCGGTGAAGCTGCATTTGGAAAGGAATTCAATGTATCTCCTGTGAGTAAAGAGGGACAAGAAGATGCAAAAGCTAAACAATTGTGGGAATTAAGTGAAAAGCTTGTCGGTATCTAGCTAGAAATTTAAAATACTGTAGGTGCACAAATTTTAAAAACGAAATTAGAAGTGACATCTACTACTAGTAGCACTTAGGAATTCTGCTTGCGTTAGAAATAATATCACATGCTAAGAACCAATATATTCAATATATCTAAGTTTATAGCAGATAGACAGCACAAACATTATTATATCTTGATGTATAGACGAATTCATACATATATGTATACATATGTAGTCCTAGGACCTATACATATATATGTACATATACATGGAGAGAATTAGCACTGGCAGTAGATAACAAACCACAAATTACTGAGATCATTTGATCCCAAGTAGGTAAAATATAGAGCAAACAAAAATTGTAATCGTTAATAATATTATAATGAACTGAATCAATGGAAATTATTTCTTCTCGTCTAGGACCTAATATAGGAATAAAATCAGATATCAAGAGGCCAATTAATGAGACTAATTTCTATAGTTCAAGCTAGCTACGAGTACTTAGTGGGAGAAGATCTCTTGAGGTGGACCCTCATTGTACTACTGTATGTATGGAATCAATTATCTATTATTTTTCGTTGTACACTAATGTAGGACATTTTTTTAATCTTTTCGAAGATATGAATGATCGAAAGTCGGAAGGATATCTCAAAATTCCTACCGCGTGAACATTCACATGATCATGCCTTTAATAGTCCGTGATCAACCAGTCCCGTACTACTTTCACCTTAAGTACTTCATGCTGCTGTTTACAGCTATTCTCGATGAGAATACTTCGAAGTAGAGATCCAAAATGCCAAAAAAATCCCTCCTAATCCTGCAATAGGTTTGTACTACTATATTACGTCAAAGTCATTATTTCGAAAAACAGATAGAGAGGTATTACTATACTAGCTTTAGATAAGTTGGGAAACGTTGCGACGAGGGGATCTATCACACCACAAATTATAAGAAGAATCAGCAACATGATGGTGGCACGACGAGTTTCAGCTAAAAGGATGAGCACCAGATGTAACAGTAACAGTAATTTTCTCTGTAATAATAGTGGTGGTCATATTTTTTATTGTTATATTATTCTGCTGGCGCTATTGTGGACTACTTGTACTACTGTTGTCGTCGTTGAGGGGAAAGCAACATCTGGCAAGTTTAAATTAAGTGGCCTCGATACGGAATATGTATTAGGAAGTTTTGCTGTTTCTCCTAGAAAAATGGGTACATTAAAAGTTGATTTCAAATCAAAAGATAATTATGATGTAAATAAGGATTTGTTTGTTCGACTATATCGTGATGATAAATGGTCCGAATTTAAAAAGGCACCAAGTTGTACTGAAAAGGTACCATTCTCATTAATAAATGAACCAGTGAAAATGAAAAGAGTCAAGGGACATTATGAAGGAGAAATTTCTATGGAACTCAATAATCATAAAGACGACAAAACACATTATTATTACTTCGTCATAACGGATTGTTCCCTGGAATTTTATATGCATGACGATCGGATCCCACAAATGTCCTACACGGTCACCACATGGAATGATGGATCGCATGTATCCGCCGATGAACATCATTTAGAAAATTTACATACAATAACCTTTCTGTTGAGTGGTATATTAGCAATAATACTTTGTGTTGTAATTGCAATACAACTGTATGAAAAATCAACGGTACATGCTGCAATGTTTTGGGTCATGGCAGCAGCATCGTCGGATGCATTTTCAAGTATGTTTGAATTGATCCATTTATCATTATATGCACATAATGGAATTGGTTCATATGCGATGGTACGTAGACAGAGTATAGATAATAATCGATTGATTGATTGATATATATATCGAATTCTTTTTTTCAAAAAAACTTGGCTATGGGAGTTACTGTTTCTATGCGATGATATGTTTGATGTTACACCACAAAAATACGAGATTCTTGGTCGATTTTTGTTTGGTATTCAGGTAGTATGTTTCTCAAATAAAAAAAATTCTTCTTTCTTGATCCTTTCCCGTTTTTTCTTCTTTTTCAGGATGCATTCTCTGCACATTTAGAAGCAGTATGTGATTCATTAGTGGCACTATTGCTGTTATCAGTTGCTGCTGGATGGACGTTACCGTCAGATGTTGTTGCTGTCCAAAATAATGCATCACCGATCCAAAAATTATTAGGTGGACTACAATCACCGTTCTTAGCAATTAAACAATTCAATCCAACAGCTATATTAGCTATTGCTATTTTTATTACGCATATCGTCTTAGCACAAGCGGGACGGATGGTCAATGATGATTTTGACTCATATCATGACCTAGAACATTTACCTGGTAAACTCCTAATGCTTAACAGGATCATCCTTGGCGTATTTATGATGGCATGTTGTCTTTCAACAAGAGCACGTTGTACACCATCATTACGAGGTTTTTATTTACAATTAACAATTATCGGTACAGGCTGGTTCCTATCATTACCAATATTAACATTTGTCGTCAATACAATACTTCCGTATCACATGAGACATCGTACTGTTGGTGTATATGGGGCTATTCTACAAACAACGGGTATTATATTATTGTCGTGGTTGGTTACATCTCATTCTACATCGTATCATAAATTATCTCATTTGAGTTCTAACAAAGAAAGTTTAACAGACACCTTATCTCGACGCTCAAGTGGAATGAAAGAAGATTCACAGACATGGATGTTTGGCAAAACAAAAGTACGGCTTGATTAATATTAACAATATATTGTATTATTATGTACTTAAGATAGTATATCATAAATCATTTTTACTTTTTATCTATTACTCATTTTACTTACTGAACACTAGAATTTCATCAAGTGTTCTTGTGCTTATGATGATGTGCGTTATTGTGACGATACAACTTTTTGAAGTAAATTTTGTAAATCATCTTTACATTGATCCTTATATCCATCACTGTACCGTTGATATTTCTTAGCTTCTTTTTTCCAATATATAACTTGTCCTTCTAATTCTTGCAAATACTCAGAATCATCATTGTTAATAGTTGGAGTTGGTGCAAGATCAATAATCTCATGATGTATTTGTTGAAGTCGTTCTCGACATTCTAACGATTCAAGTTGATATATAGAACGTTCATTTAATAACAAACCATTCCAAATCATCATCCCGAATAAGATAGTAAAACAGAATAGTAGAAAAAGCCATTCAGCACCACCAGTATTACCATTAGAAATATCACTAATCTTCGATGAAATATTACCATCGTTGTTGCTGTTGCTGTTTTTATCTTTTTCGTTTTGAGTGGACGACGACGATGCATCAGTCGCAGTCGCAATCGTTGTTGTTTTTGTTGTTGCCGTCGTCGTAGACACTAAAGGTGGCAATTTCTTCGTGAGAGTACTTGTAGAAATAGAATTATTACTGTACTTTGTTGGTATTTCCTGTAACGAATTTATCATGCCGTTATACATACGCTGAACAATATTATTTGTAGTTGCAACGATGTTGTTGATGTTGTTATTATTATTATTATCTTCAGTAGTAGTAGCAGTAGTAGTAGTAGGTACGGCAGTACTTGCACTCGTAGTTACAACATTATCGTTGTTGCCTCTACCACTATTCCTATCATCGTTGTCTTCTAGGGATTCTTCGTCAACATCAACAGTAACATCAACGTCGTCGTCGTTCGACGATGTTGTACACGTAGTATTTTGTTTTTTACGTTCTGGGCCGGGTGATATCAAATCAACTCCTCGACCTCGTTTCCTTGGACCTGTTGCTGATGCTTTCACTGTCGATCTAGTGGCTCTACTACTAGTTCGATTATTAACATTATTGTTGTCATGATCATCGTCGTTGGTGACCGTCATCTTCGTATCTGCTAACCGTTGCTTCCTTTACAAGTGTTTTTGTGATTGTTGGCTTCAGTTTGTTTGTTTGGTTACCGTACACATTGAACATACCCTTCACGCGACGAAGTCGAAAAGGGGAAAAAGGTCATCTGATTTTGAAAGTGAGATCCTCCGATTAGTCCGATTTAATTCGACTCATTCGATTCAATCTACATGATTCATTCAAGTCAGCGATGATTGAAATTCATTCATTCATTCTACGATGACTCACACTTCTGACCCATTATTTTTCATTTTCAAATTCTTACCTACTCTTTCTCGCATTGCAGATTCTTTTCTAAACTACAAACTATCGACAGTCGACAATGCATTCATCCTTCCATATTATTGTTTACTTTCATATTCCGTCATCAATTTGAACCTACCTACTATAGTGCCTACGTAATTACGCAACAACAACAATAATGGTACCATCAATTTTACCATTTGCTATCATGATGTCTTTTATTCTTAGTACTAAAGGCTGCAGTGCGTTTCTTGTTACTCGTCAAACATCATCTGTTTCACAACGACGTGCTGTCGTAGATACGGTAATGAAACAATTAACCATGTCAACAACCGCAGCATCAACAACAACAACAACCGCAGCATCAACAACAACAGATCAAACATCAACGACGTCTATGCCTATTCTTCATGATCCTAAGACAGTATCTTCAAAAGTTTTTTCCAGTCAAGATAAACGTCCAATTATATTATTTGATGGTGTCTGTAATTTATGCAATACAGCTGTTAATTTAGCATTAGATTGGGACCCGAGTGGAAAATTACGTTTTGCTGCACTTCAGTCGAATGTTGGTCGTTCATTATTAGAAGTAAATGGTAGAAATGCAAATGATATAAGTTCTATTGTATTAGTCACAAAGAATGGTGCCTACACGAAATCAGATGCGGTATTAAAAATTACAGAAGAATTAACACCATTCTCATCGTTACTACCATTAAAGCCAGCAGCTATTATTGGTCGTTATATTATACCAAAATTTATAAGAGATTTAATTTATGATGGTGTTGCTGATAATCGTTATGATTTAATGGGAAAAAAAGATATGTGTCGATTCGATGCAGATGGCGAATTTGAAGATCGATTTATTAATGATTCTATTGCTCTGAAGGACTAAAAGAAGACACTCGTCGTCGTCGTCGTCGTCGTTTTCGTTATCGTCTTCAAAATAATACAATATGTTCCAAAAAAAAAACGTATGTTTCGATCCTTCCTTAAATACTGTTTTTGAGACAATAATGTAGCCTTTTTGATATCTTTGGATATATGTACTGTATATATATAATATAATAAGTAGTAGGAAAGTTTATTTATTTTTTCATATCTTTATATTATATATTTTGATAATTATATGCTATTATTATTATTGGTAGATGAGCAAAGATATTCTGACCAATCATTTATTGAAGTACTACTAAAACTAATACTACCATCACTACTGTCACATATCAATTGTCTACTTGATGCAAAAAAGAATTCTATAGAAAAAATTGGTACAAATAAAATTAGTAAACCAATCAATACCATTGTTCTTTCCACATTACTATCGTTATCATTTCTATTGATAATAGATGGCGATAATGATGACGTCGTCTCCTTCTTATCTGGCTTTTTCGTATTGTTAACTTTTGTTTGTTGTTTTATTCTTTTTCGATTGTAGAAAACATAACTTTCGGGATTACTCATTTCTTTCCATTGATCACCATCAAAAATAATAGAATTATTGCTGTTGTTGTTGCCGTCGAAAATTGTAGCAGTTGTTGTTGTTGTTGTGTTCGTATTTAAATTATTCAAATTAATATTATCACTGCTCAAATTATCTAAATTCGAATCTAAAATTGCAAAATTATTTATACCATTTTTTTTTCCCTGTAAGAACAATGTTATAAAAACTAACGCAAATGCAATTAATAATCCATCAAATATATCAGATGGACCTAACACATCAACAGCTATAGTAGGTTGTACAGGTTGTTGTATTATTTGTTGTTGTACTGGTATTATTACTTGTTGCTGTATTTGTTGTAAATCTACTAAAAAAGAAGAATCCGCCATCATATTATGGTTATTATCATAATGATGTAATTGTAGATGTAATGATGATGAAGATGTGCTCGTCACGCTCCTCCTCCTCCTCGATTTTTGGTGGCGTTTTTCAGACTCAGATATCTCGCCGGTGATAGTAATGGCGAATGATCGTTGTTGTTGATGTTGTCGATGTCGTGACGACATCATATTATATGACGAAGATGTTTCCACTATCATACTAAGTTAGTTATTGTAGTCTCAAGTTGTAAACAAATCAATTTTGACAAAACAGTAAAATTCTTTTCGAAAAAAATCCTTCTACTACTAGCTGGTATGACTTGCAGTTGATAGGTAGTTGGAATTTGTAATCAGGTCGTCTACCGTATGATTGAAACGATCCTTTCTCTTATTTTCGCTGTAGAAATTACGATTTTAAAAAATAATATTCATCGTCATCCTCGTAGAATAATGAGCGTTTTTTCGAGTTTAGTTTCCAGTTGAGCAGCTACTACAGTATGTGGGAGATCGGCGTATGGGGGGAGAGGGGAAACAATTTTTGACTTTATTTTTGTTCAATTTTCTTGATCCTTGATGATGGGACTGAGTGACCTTCTTTGTAATATTGGTACTGTACTACGTACGACAAGTTCAAATAGGATACGCGACAAAACGTGTACTAGAAAAGTATTGCCCAAAGTCCTCCCTTCAATCCCCAAAAGATCTTTCAAGTACCGGTAGTAAATGAATAATAATGAGGCCATAATCAATAAGGCCTCTCCGAGATTCATCGATTATTCAGTGATATACCGTAATACTGGCTAGGAACGTAATATGGCCAATTAGTATATCAGATGATTTTGCTTGACTTGTGAAAACTTTCAACTTAAGTCGATAGATGATCCCCTAACGATACATTTATGCTTAGTGAGGTCCTTCATATCACAACCCAAGTTGTTTGCTACTATAATTGTTGCAAATGTTTTCCCGTTCGTTCGCATCGTCGCCCATCGGTAGTAGGCTATCTGCTGGTAAACGACGCTCCAGATCTTGGTTTACATCCTCGTTGGCATCTACATCGAGAACTTTATCATCCTCCGCCGGTCGTGAGCAACATCGATCGCAATTCCTGGTTCCACCGTCTCGTAAAGATCGACTATTACTGGGATGTGTTTCTTACGATCCGTCCGTAGCAACCATATGGGACGGAATGAAACAATATCTTCGATCGTCTTCGGGTGGGAACTTACCAAACTTCGATTACGCTCTATTTACGAATTATGAAACTCAAGTCGCAGCCTTGTTAGATGGTTCCATCGACGTTGCATGGAACGGACCCGTAGCTCACGTAATGGCGGAAGATATGGCGGGAGGAGGAGGAGATGATCGTCAATATCCATTATTTGTGCGAAGCGTCGGTATGAGAGACGTCGATTGCAATTTTCGCTCCGTTGCATTAATTAGACGAGATTGTCTTCCTCCCCATGACGATATCAACATCTCTTCCTCAATATCGACCCTATTTGCGGGAAAGACGATCGCTACGGGATCTATGGATTCACCTCAGGGACATATTGTACCAGTCGACTGGATCGAGAACAAGCATAACCTTAAGGGGGATGATGTTACTATTCTAAGTCATGACTACGACTTGGGAAAACATGGAGACACGGCTGTGGGAGAAATCATGGCCATGAAGGCTTTGATAAACGGAACAGACAACACGGACTGCACTCTCATTTCGGAAATGATGTATCTGAGAGGATTGGATGGAGCGCTTTTCGATTCGTACGGTATAGATCCTAAAGTATTGAAAGAAAACGTCGTTCTCCTCGATGATGCCCCGCCAGTATTTGATCATTGTTCCTTCGATGCCCTTATCGGAGATCCTATAGCTAGAGCTACTAATACGTCCAAAAGTCTAGAGTTGGCGCGTCATAACATCAAAATCGATGCCTTTTCGAACGCAGTTTTATCGATGGACATGTCCGATCCAAAACAAGAACCAATAATGAGAATGGAAGGTATCCAAAGTTCGTGGTCGAAACCCCGAGTCGATCCTGGTGGGACAGTTCGTGCGGCACTCTATCGTAGAGGATTAGCCAAAAAAGAGCCTCCCGGTATAGAGCAGAGACGGATGATGTCATCATCCTCATCATCGGAACAGACTTCGAAATCGAAATCGGTTGCTGTAATTGGTGCTGGGATTTCAGGATTGCAAGTCATTCGAGCATTGCGGTCTAAGGGATATGACGTAACGGCGTTCGACGGAGATAAAGACGGCGTCGGTGGATTGTGGAGATCCAACTACTTATCGTATGGTTCCCAAGCTCCCAAGCAGCTATTTGAATTTCCAGATTTTCCCTTTGATGATGTACCGTTTGGTGACTTTCCCACTGGAGAACAGATTAAAAATTATATAGAAAGATACGCAGATCATTTCGATTTACGTCGTGATGTTGTCCTCAATACGACAGTTACGTCAGCCGTCCAAAACGACGAGAATAATTCTTGGAGTATCGAAACGGTCAGTACTACACCAGATGGAGAGAATATAACACAGACTCATCAGTTTGATAAACTTATTGTCTCCACGGGACTATATGCGAGCGATAGACCATCCTTTCCAACTTTGGTACAAGAGGAGGTCGATAAATCAAATAACGGAGATTTCGACGGCGATATTTTACACAGTCATGAATTGCAACGTCCGGAACAAGTGGAAGGGAAGAGAGTTGTCGTTGTTGGAGGAGGCAAATCTGCGATTGACGTTGCTGTAGCATCGTCAAACGCAGGTGCCAAGAAAGTAACGATGTTATCACGGGTAGCGCATTGGCCTACGCCACGAAAGATTGCAGATATCATCCCATTCCAGTACGTTTTTCTATCGCGATTAGGACAAAATCTTGTTCTGGGATTGACAGGACCTCTTCCAGGTTGTTCTCCCTCGCACTCCAGTATTTGGCACCACACTGTCGGTAAATATATCATGCCACCGATATTTAAAATTGTCGAATTGCTGTTTGCTGCACAGTTCCGCAATGTATCTGGTCCGACCTCACCCTTTCTAAAAAAAGCTGGCGTTGTGGAAGATTTTTATGGGTATGCACACGTTTTAGACTACTCCTTCCGGGATAAAGTAGAAGCTGGAGATATTGATTGGGAGATAGGTTCAATAGAAAAGTTTGTTGATGATGGAACAGGTATCGAATTGAACGGCGGTGTTGGTGATCATCTCGAGGCCGACGTCGTCATTTGTGGAACTGGTTTCGCCAAGGATTACTCTATATTTGATAGCAAAACCAGGGAACGGCTAAATGTTGAATCGGATGGACTATATCTTTTCAATCACACAGTCCCTCCCAATGTGGACAATTTGGCATTCGTTGGATCGGAGTTGGCAGTTATATCCAACATCTCCGGTTACGGTCTTCAGGCTGCGTGGTTGGCAAATTTTTGGTCGAATGGCAGTAGCGATTATGATAAGGCCGCCATGGAACAGGAAGTTGAGGAATTAAAACAGTGGAAGAGAAAATGGATGCCAAACACGCCATCAAGAGCTTCTCTTGTTCTCTTGCATCAGATCCATTTTTATGACCGTCTTCTCCGAGATTTAGGTGTGAATCAGAAAAGAAAGTCCAATTTTTTATCAGAATGGTTCATGCCATATCATAGTGAGGATTTCAATGGTGTATTGGCGTCATTGGACCAAAGTGGCAACAGCGACTATGAAACCAGGAAAAACGTCCCCCTAGATATCATAAAGTAGCACCATTTAACTTGCTTTTACTTGTTCCATTTAATTTGTTTGTCAACAAAAGAACCTAATTTGTAGACAGAAGTGTCCGTTTAAGGAAATGGTTAATGTGAGCTGGTGTCTGGAATGCATCTTTATTTATATATCATAATGTTTTGGGACTTTTTAGATGTCAGAATTGGAGTTTCAATAACACTATGCTAGTGTGTGTTCTAGCTAGAGCAGAGCTTGCAACACTCTGCAAGACTGTACAAGAGATTATTGATAAGTTACTTGAAGTAGTAATAAGCAATAGTTAGTCGAGTTTAAGTTGTTTATTATTTAAAATTACGAGATGAGGAAACTATGTAAATGCACGCATTTGTATAGCACTATACTTCAAAGCATAGTGATGTGAATTCTTTTGTCACTCTCTTTCTTTCTCTCTCTCTCTCTCTCTCTTAACTTATATTATAATAATATTATTATTTTCACATTATTTATCTTCTATTTTTAATGATCTGTCCGTCTATACGTAAAACTATGTAAATGCACGCATTTGTATAGCACTATACTTCAAAGCATAGTGATGTGAATTCTTTTGTCACTCTCTTTCTTTCTCTCTCTCTCTCTCTCTCTTAACTTATATTATAATAATATTATTATTTTCACATTATTTATCTTCTATTTTTAATGATCTGTCCGTCTATACGTAAAACTATGTAAATGCACGCATTTGTATAGCACTATACTTCAAAGCATAGTGATGTGAATTCTTTTGTCACTCTCTTTCTTTCTCTCTCTCTCTCTCTCTCTTAACTTATATTATAATAATATTATTATTTTCACATTATTTATCTTCTATTTTTAATGATCTGTCCGTCTATACGTAAAACTAAATTAAACACTCGTGCTTTTGTGCGTGAATTGCCTGACGTGCAACTGCTACAAGGTGTACTACAATTTGGCGAAGTTGTGAGGTACAATTTTTTACAAGAGTAAGTTAGTGCGTGGTGCGTGTTTGAATTTTCAATTTATTGAGATAATATTATGTACACTAAACAGCACATCATCAACGAAGAGAGAGGATGTGAAACGTGAAACGTGAAACAACAAACAACATAAAAAACAAATGCACCGACGCCCATGGACAACAAGAACAACAAAAACAACAACAAGAGAGAGAGAGAGAATCCATAGGACTTTCTGACTATCTATATTTACTTAATACAAATACATTTATCATGCCAGGAACAACTGGTGGTCGTGAAAAACGGCTTGAATTGGAAGGACAAGCTTTCTGCGATACGAAATCCTTCTATCCACTTCTTGCAAAACATTTCCAACCATCATTGGAGGAGATTCAATCAACAACATTCTCGGATTATATTCGATATTCAGTATTAAGAAAATCTCAAGAGGGATACGATGACGAAGAAGAAGACGAAGTGAGCGAAAGGACAAGTAGTTGTAGCAGACAAAGCAACTATTGTGCCGGTAAACCCAAGATCGGTTATGATTATGGTAAGTAATTTCAATCTCGCTCTGCTTTTTTCTTCTCCTCCCTTTTGATCTTTACCATTTCGATTTGACGCTTATTTCTATATCTGCAACTTCAAACTAAACAACACACGCACACACACACACACACACAATTAAGGACTGGCTAAGATAACATTACCAGAAGGATTTTCGACCCGTATGGGTATAGCAAACGATCAAACTGGGAGGGGAGCGGACTGGCAGTCGGGAACACTGTTGGGGGATATGATACTTCCATCTCCGATGACACAGATCGTTCGGGGACTTGGAGGGATATATGAATACATTTTTATGGATAACAAACCAACAACCGTTGCTGAATTCAGGGAGAAGGCAGACAAGTACATAGAATCGCAATTGGGAAAGAAAATAATGAATGAAAAGTCCATTGATATATTGGAAAGGAAGTTTTGGAAAAGACTTGGTCCGACCATGGAATCCTCAATGTATGGAGCAGATATGGATGGAACATTGTTTAGTAAGGATGATAATGCTGATTTTGACTGGAATTTATCAAAGCTTCAGTCTTGTCTACAACTACTTCTCATGGACCAAGATGATACCGATAGTAAGAAAGGTTGGGGTGGGATACCCGGTGTGACGACACCATATCTGTATTTTGGAATGTGGGCATCCGTATTTTGTGCTCATACAGAAGATATGAATCTACTTTCGATCAATTACTTGCATGCGGGAGCACCGAAAATTTGGTACGCTATTGCGGCTGGTGAAGATTCGAGACGGTTTGAACATCTGATGGAATCCAACTATCATCACGCCAAGAAGGATTGTCCAGAATATCTACGTCACAAGCGGTCACTAGTATCACCATCGATATTGAAAAAGGCAGGAATTCCTTTCACAAGGACTGTACAGTATCCAGGGGATGCCATTGTAACATTCCCGGGAAGCTACCATTCGGGATTTAACACTGGTTTTAATGTTGCAGAGGCGACGAACTTTGCAGTACCTGAATGGATCCCCTATGGAAGACGTGCTAGTGTTTGTAATTGTAGGCCAGATTCGGTACGACTAAATGTTGATAGATTAGAAACGCTCCTACTACAATATGAAAAGGAGGTACCTCAAAAAAAGAGAGTATTGTGGAAAGATTGGGTGGCGAATGTCAAGAAGAAACGGCATCAAGAGAAGATGTCAAATGCGACGTATGGGAGCAGTCCAACAAAGAAAACAAAAATGACCGAGAATACAGTAAGTACTTCAAAGCCCAAAGACTTTTGGGTTGAAGTCATGCAACCATTATTAAAGAAATCGACCAAAAAATCAAAATCAAAAAAATCTCGCAAAAAGCCTGAAATGGAAGAAGAGATCTGGCATTTAGCAAAGCATACTGGTAGGAAACCCTTCCGTCCATCAGACAGAGTATTGTGTATAATCCCTGCTGTTGTTGACACAAGCAGTAGTGGAAACGACAATGGTAACAACAAGTCGAAAAATAATGAAGATAGTGAAGAATGCTTCGCTGGGTATGTTATTGACGAACAAAATGATCATGTTCGTGTACGACTGGATGGGATGGGGAAAAAGGATGAAATATGGATGGATACAAATAACTCGAAAATATTTGTAGATGGTGGTAGATGGGAAGAGAAAGAAAAAGATTTCAAAATGCCAACACTACATTATTGGAAAGAGGAAGATTTTTCGGAGAGATGATTTGTAACTGCATGCATCATGGTTTTTGCTTGCTTTCAAAACGAAAGAGGAATAGTTTTCTTTTTTTTGTAGCATAAATCTATTCACAGCCAGTGCTTTGCTATTAGCTAGTAGACACAACACGTTTAACAAAATGAAATAAATTAAGTGTACGTATTTAAAAAACGTTAACTGCAACACTCAATTCTGAAAATTCCCAATATTACCTTGTACTAACTAGTACGAATCGAGCCCAAAAGCTGATTCTATATCTCGATCTTCGTCGTAGTCATCATCATCATCATCATCATCGTCGTCGTCATCGTCGTCATCATCGTCGTCATCATCATCATTTTCGTCATCTTGAGCTACTTCTTGGTTAGCAGCAAATTCTGCCCAACTCGCGAGTTCGTCATCATCTCTTTGATTATTATTATCATCTGATGATACATCATTCTTCTTAGCAGCATCCATTTTTTTCTGAGCAGCAACCATTTCTAATTCTTTCCGTGCATCTTCTTTCACGTCATCAGTAAAATCAAGTGATAGCCTACGTTTTTCAATCGATTCGACCATTAATCTCACCTTTGCACCTTTTTCTAATCCACTATTTATTAATCCGTTTTCTTTATTAATACATTTATTCATTAGTTTAGCAACCTTTGTGATATGCAATAGTCCACGACGGTTTGCACCAATATCAATAATAGCACCATACGGATATAACTTAACAACCTCACCGGTCACAACCTGTCCATTTTTAAGTGACGTTACAGATATTTTAGGGTTCATAGATGTATACTTTTTAACATCCTCAAGTGTTGCACATACCTCGAATCTACCACATTCTTTTTGGATCCTTGATACGTATAATGTTATGTTATTCTTTTTACGAAATCGTGCTGTACGTTTCCTTGATACTGATATCTTTTCACGACTTAATCGTAACATACCATTACATATTGACCAATTTCCACTTTTTGGATTGATCCGTCCGACTTTGTTTTTGTTTTTGGAAAGGAACGAGTGTGAGAGACACGATTCTGCAAAATTTCGGTTCTAGGGAACAGCTTTCCTTTTCATGTATTTTCTTACCTCCACATTCAAAATATAATTTTGGCCCGGTAGTACCAGTTAATAAATCTTCCACTAAGTAACAACCTGATAATTCTTGTCCAACCTTTAATTCTTCTAATAGCTTTCGTTCTTGCCACCATTTAGTATTACTTCTGGATGGTTTCCAAAAACATTTCTTCGGAGATGATTCTTCATCGTTGTTGTTGTTATTATTATTATCGATGGCGAGTAGTTTCTTTGTGACTTCTTCTTCTGTATCTCTAGTAGTGGACAGTAGCTGTAACGTCTTTTTTTCGGTTAGTATTGAACTGTGAAAGAAAAAGTTATCATTCGTCCTCCTCTGTCTTGTTGTTATTGTTGTTGTTGTTGATGAGGTAGTAGATTTCGATTTCGATTTCGATGAAATAACGTTAGTTGGTGGAGGAATAATAAAGCATGTACAACATGAAACAAATAACGTTAATTGTAGCAATATTAGTATGCAACAACGTTGTTTCGGACTATTATGATTCCATTCTACCATCTTTGCTTCTTTGGTTTGTGGTTCCTTTTTCTCCTTCGACGACGATACAATGGTAGAGTTCAAATTGGTACGAGCGACGAGTAGTACTGAAAACATGAAAACCAATCAATTGTCAGCCATCAGCCATCAGTAGTACTATTAGGTACTGTACAGGACTCGACTCAGAGTGCCGTAAGTCGTAAGTAGCAATCATGAATATCTAGTACTATTAAAAAGGTAGGTATTGTACTGAAATAGTACCAAAAACATTAGTGCGCACTCACGCAGGCATCGCCTAACGCGACCAACATTCCACGAGATTTTAAAATTTTGTCTACTAGAGTACAGTACAAAACTAATGCGTTTATTTATTTCATCTACAATTATTGTAACTTATGTGTATGGATGTGAAGGCTAACATTATACAAATATTTAGTACACATAACACAAGAATACAAGAAATACACAAGTTGTTGAAACTAACATCGAATTATTCATTTCGATAGCAAGTGATAACCGAATCTCCATATCAAACTGAATGAACTCATTTGAATTTTGCGATTGATAAGGTAGAAATCGCATTCAAAATTCATACAAGGATACGTGCTAAACTGAGAAACTACTAATTATAGAGAGAAAGTTCGCCTACTATCACGTAAGTTTTATGTCGATTCTTCATTTGCGTTGTGTGATCACTGTGCTAAAGTGAAAGGTTTTCTATAACTTTTAAAATTAGTTAGAGACTGTTGTGGTAATAACGGGAGTGTATCATTTATTGAAGTATTTTGGTTCCGTTTTTTGTTTGCACGGTATGTAGCTGTAGCCAAAAATATCTAGTACAAAATACGAGGATTTACTACAACCGAGGCTCGAGTCGGTAAAATGTTCATTTTTAGTTTGACTAGTGGAATGTTAAATCTATAGTGGAAAGAGACAGAAGAAATATATCTAGCTGTATATTTTCATACTTTATATATATATATATATATATTATTATTATTACTATAATAGTATAATATATATGTATAGTATATATAGTATATGAAAATATTCATGCATATATTTTTAATGACTGGCAAACAAACATGCGTCTAACCATTTATCTTTTGCATATTCACAGGAGTATATCCTAAGAAAATGACCGACAACCCAGTAGAGGGCAATCATGACTTGGAGTCAACGAGAAAGCAGTCGCAAGTCGAAGGAGAAGAAGTAACTAAACGCAATACTACAATTATTGATAACGCGTTTCCCGACGAAAACTTGGCGTCCACCGAAAGCTCACCACAAGAGAATCCCATAGCATTGACTGCTGCTAACAGAAAACGACATCTGGTAGTGGCAGATGATCTTGAAAATGGAAAGAGAAATCGGCTCTCGTTCGAAGGGAATAGCAATGGTCCTATCTCCGCTGATCTAACACCCATCCTGGTTTCGAATGGTATTTCTAGCGCTCCATCCTCTCATGTTCCTGCTCCTACTCCTACTCTTGCTCTTGCTGCTGTATCAAGTCAAGGCATGTTTGACGACGCCGAGGGAGACGAAACCTTCGATATTGAAGAATACAAGCAACCGACTAATCCTCCACTCATTACTATTCGACCCGATTTAGTAGCCGCGATTCTAGGCACGCCGCCCAAGCCAAGAGCCTTAAGGACAGGAATTCCGCCAACCGTTACTCAACCTAATATTGTTGTGAAGATAGATACGATGAGACAAGATAGTAAGGGACAGAAAAGGACGATAAATAAGAAAATCAAGAAGAAAATGGGAACCGAAAAGGAGAGAATAGCAGCAGCGGCAATCCTAGAAGGCGAAATCGACTTACTGAGAATCCTACGGAGAAACGATTGTAATTTCCTGGGTAGACAATGCTTCATTTTTACGCTACAGCAACTCGAATGGGTTCTTGACGATGATCAGAATCTTCCAGATGTATCGTCTAGACAAAAAACACTCGAAATTGTTACCCAAAAGCTAAAAGGAAGCCATCTTATTACCACTGACAAAATTGAGGTTATCAAGGAAGATGAAACTTTCCAAATAGCCGAGAAGGTAAAAGTTTGGAAGTATTTGATCGAAAAGTGGAAGGAAGATAACGTAAAGATACCCGATGAAGAGCAATTTCCTCTGGATGGCCCTTTATCGTGTTTATTTCCTACTGGTACACTTCAATTTATGAAATCTGTTAATGTCAAGACAGCTATCGACTTTTTATGTCTTAAGAAAACTGAGAGTGGTCTTGTCATTGAGATGTTTCGTGCCTGGAGGAAAATATGTGGCCTAAAGGAGATATCTTTAAATCCTCTTGCAAAACATTTAACTGGTATCAGTGCACGTATTGAGACAAGTCTCAAATGCGAACAGATTGCTGAAAGAAACGATACGATGAAATGGATGGCTGGAGCCATGGTGGTGCTGACAGGTGCCGCAAGAGAATTTTCTGTAGATCATTCCAAGATATTTTCAGCAAGGCACTTTGTAGAAACGAAAACGAAAACTCTTGCTGATAACCTTGCCGATTGGAGAGCAAAATCTGGACTCTCCGAACTGAAAGGCTCGGGAACGGTGGCTATGGTATCATCTTGGAAAGCTCAGTTGAAAGACGAACTTGAAGCTGAAACTTCTGAGGGAGAAGTGCTTCCGGAGCAAGAAATCAGAAAAGAAATCGAGATTACCACGCTCCCATTAGAGAAACAGCCGGCTGAAGACGACGAACAAAAGAAGAAGAAAAGGACAAAAAAAGAAAAATCAAAAACGGATCTTTCGTCCCCTGAACATATCGAAAAAGGTGGAAACGGCCATGCAAAGAAAATCCGTGATAATGATCGAACACCCAAGGATGATGAAAGGGGAGGAATCACTCCTAAGAAAGCTGTTCGTTCTCCAAAATCGAATTCGATCAATCCTTTTGATGCGTTGTCGAAACCAAGCAAGACATTTCTTGCCATAATGAATATAAGCACGGGTTCACAGTTTCTCGGGACTCGAACCACAGATATTGCAAATACGTATATCAAATACAGAGAAGATAAGGGGATGCCAGCTCTAAAGGGATTTGGAGCAGTTGCTTCTATTAGTGGATGGAAGAAGTTGGTGAGGAATAAGGCTGTTTTGATTGGCGATTTGAAACTAGCTCATTTGAATGAAGCGCGAAATACAAAGATGGTGGATGCTGGAACTCCGGCCAAACCAAAAAACAAAAAGTTAGGAAAGACCATTAAAAGCCGGTTTGGAGAACTTGATGCCCTGGTAGCGAAAGCCTCCTCCAAGGAATTCAAGACGAAACACTCGTTCTCGGTCCTTTCTACAAGACAAAATGTTAATTTTTATTTTGAGCTAATAGTTCGCCAGTGCCAGTCAGGAGGATACAAGAGATATTTAAGATATTTGGGTAACAACCCTGCATCCATATCAGTTGGTCCTATCGTCGAAAGAAATAACCGAACTAAAGATGGGCATGTTCCGATTATAATAGACCCTTACGAGAAATCGGACAAGATGAGTGGTAGGCAACCCTACGATTCTTTGACGTTTGGAACGATTGGACTGGATAGTCTCGATGTTCAACCCCCAAAACAAGATGATGGTAAGTTTTGCTGAGCATGTAGTTTTCTAATATCTTTTCGTGCTTAACTTCTTTTTCTAACATACCAATTTATTTATCTTAAACGAAGATCATATAACCACTATAGAGGAAGTAATCAAAATATTTGTTCTGCAAAAGAAAGGATCGTGCGGAAGAACCGATGATCTAATGCCAAGTGAGGGATCACTTCCCTCATCTAAGGGAATTGCGAAGTCATCTACTACATATCCTCCACCAGCTAACGCGGATATCAGGAGTAAGCAGCCTCAAAAGGAGGGTGTCGAGTCTCGAAACACTTTCAACATGTTTAAAGTTCTACACGATAGCAAACAGAAGTATATACTATGCGAAGTAGAACCAATTGAGAAGGGACAGTCAGTAGAGTTGTCCCTTTTGCCGCTCGATTTCTTTGACAAGTCTTGGTTATCAGAAGAAAGCGGCAGTAAAGTCAGAGCTTGGATAGAAGATCAATTAGTTAAACTACCGGCCCAAATTCTTCTTGATCTACTTGAATTCTTGGAAAGAGAAGTCGCAACGGATCTTTCGCGTCGTTTTGAGTTAGTATTCAATGGTGTAGATCTTCCACCAAAAGACGCCGAAGCTACTTCTAGCTACTCATCTATGACAACCGTAGAGCTAGCACTTGCACGAAGAAGAATTCATTGGGTAACAGTAAAGATTCTCGAAAATCTTCAGACTATCGGTGGGGGGTTTGATCGAAACCTTTCGACTGATTTGCTTTGGACCAAAGCTTTCGTCCTCAAACTTCTAGATCACTCATGCTGGAGTTTGGCGATATCTGAAACCATTAAAAAGGAAATTGCACAAGAGATCCACTATGAATTCTCGTATAGAGGATTCAATGGATTTGCTAGCACTTTCGATCTATGGTGCCCAATAGCCAAGAAACTCTTCGATTACACCATCGATCTGTTTGTTGGGTTTTCGGGAGGGTTGGAGAGCTTTTCCTCTGAAGCGAATTTGATCACCGAGCTATGTTCTATGGTCTCTCAGTCTATTTCAGATTTGAGAATATCATTTAATGATTCGCGAAAAAGTGACCTGTTAAAGCTTGTTGCTTTAGTTTACAAAGAAGGGGTCCGACATAACTCAAAATGTTTGCCTTCATTTGAAGAAGTTACACAAAAGCTCAATTCTATCAACAAAGACCTTCAGATTGTGGCTATTGGTCAGAGCTGCGGAGGATCCAGTAGGAAAGAAGCTACCCGATTTCAAGACTTAAAAGACACAAAGATCTGTGATGGGGCCAGCATAGATGTTCGCTGGTATGTAGACAGACAAATTCTTGCTGTTGTTCAGACTGCGATTCGATGCGGAATGGCTACTTTTGTTCTGGAGAACGAAAAAACTTTTGTTGGCAGCATTGAAACCAAAATCCTCGAAGCTGTGCGGATAGCTGTGGGAGAAACGGAACTACAATTTCTATCACTAGAGAATTTTGAGATCCACCGAGCAGAGCGCGTCTTACAATCAATGTCTAACGATTATGATGATCGATCGTCACCAGCGCCGTCGGCTAACCCTATTTTCCTTGGATTTATATGGCCTCTACTCAAAGCTGAGGGCTGGAGACTTGCGGCTGGTGGCTTACCCTCTGATACTTCATATATTCCACCGGTAGAAAACAAGAGCCAAAAACATGTACGCCATCACAAGAATTTATTCGCAAGACAGAGGTCACAACTAGCTAGAGATTCTAGTGGTTTTGGTCTTGGGTACATTCCGAAGTTGACAAAACGACTCTTGATCCAATGCTTGGAGAGGGAGGAGGGGATTCCACTCAAAAATAAACTAGACTGTGACGGGAAATCTGTAGATTCGTCGACCAAAGCTGTTATGAAAGCATTTGCCTCTTCGCTTCTTTCAAAGCTTGAAAAAACCGACACTCTAACGACGAATGGAATCGAGCTGCAAAAGACTCAAGGTGTTGTCAGTGAATTACTTTCTTTATTTAATGAGATTGTTCCGCTAACATTTTCAAACGAAGACAATCGCAAACTCGCTGAAGGAAAACAATGGAGTGACATCCTTGATTGTAGATACCTGCTCAAAGTACTGATTATCATGCCAAACATACTAAAGGATGCTGATCTTCCTATTCAGCAATATCAACAAACAATTAGTGTCATACACGAACTCCTACATTTTCTATCCCAAAACCAGCAAGATTTCTTCGACAATTATTTCCGTCTACCAAACGAAGAGTACCTATCTGAGTCTGAGTTTCCTTCTTGTCTTCCTTCTCAAATAAGAAATGCTGTTATGGGGGATACCAACCTGGAAGAACGTAAATCGTCACAATCCCCAGTAGACGGAGATGCATCAATTGAGGTCATCCATCCAACAGATCGCGATAACTTGACAGATTTTGTGGTCGGTGTCTTGAGCCAGACAATAATAGGTAATGCAACCTTAGACGATGAAAATCGACAGGGAAGATCCATCACAGGAGTTGGCCATCCCTGCATTATTTGTCGTCGCTGTTTTGGTGTCAAGGGGGGGAAATACTGCTATAGCAGCTTCGAGAGTCTCTGTTCGGCTGCAACGACAATTGAAAAGCATCTTCTACGCTGTCCTGAAATCGACCACGATGTCAAGCAAGAAATTACCAAGACTCGGGTGTATCATGCCGAACAACGAAAAAAACTACCATCCGGTGCACAAGCTGATTTCTACAAACAGTTGTATGATCGGTTACAGCAATCCACGGTCAAGCCTCCAAACGAATCGCTGTACGACTATGATAATCGTACCATCAGCAATACAACTTTGGCAAAAAATGAGGCGTCCGTCAAAAACTTAAGTTTCAGGAGTCACATAGATGTCATGAAATACATCCAGTCCAATGAACCATGGAAAAGCACTAAGTCACTTGTTGAAATGGTGGATATGTACTATAGTTGTTTAGAATATGGTGGTAAGCTTTACAATACGAATGGTAGTAGTGCTGACACATTCAGTTCTGAATGGCTGTACTCGAAGCTAGCTCCGGAACAAGATTAAAAGCCAACTTGTACAGATGTGGGTTATTTCATCATAACGGGATTATGTTATGTTATGTTATGTTATGTAATTAAGATCTATAAAATAATATTGGGAAAATAATTATTGTGTGCGTGTGTGTGTGTGCGTGTGTGAAATTATGTAATTTTTACAGGATTGTCATTATTATTCTCATCTATTATTGTCCTTGATATGTTTTAGAAATGTACGATAGTAATGGGAACTCCTTATCAAGATACTCATTGCCTTTCTTTTGAATCTTTCCTTGCTGAGGTTTTTCGGCATAACCAGCATAAATAGAATCAATATACTCCATACCAGAAATAACTTCCCCTATCGGTGAAAATCCTTGGTTATCTAGAAATTTATTTCCACCGTGACGCGTATTAAAAAACATTTGTGTCGTACGTGTATTCGGACCGGAGGTGGCATACGTTAAGGTACCTCTTGCATTTGTTTGTATCACAGGATCATCCTTGATTGGTGTTTTCTGACTATTTGACGGGATCGCTGGTATACCAAATTGAGTGATGAAATCATTGACAACTCGAAAAAATTTCGCGTCCTTATAGAATTCCTCCTCCAATAACTGTTTCATATGCTCCACACCCAAGGGTGCCCATTCGGGTTTTAATTGAACTACCACATTTCCTGTTTTACCATCCTTTAAATTCGATAATTCGAAAGTGTAAATATTCTTATCACCACCACCCCCACCACCTTCTTTTTTCTTCTTCTCTTCCTTGATTTCTCCCGTGATCACTCCGCCCTGTTTTTCTTCTGCTTCTACTTCTGCCGACGACGACGATGATGATGATTTATCAGGTTTTCTAAAATCACGTTGCATCTTTTCCGGACTGCCTATTACGTTAACATCATTTTGCCTTCGATGACGCATGGCAGCCTGTCTAACTCCAGGAAATGGGTCACTACGAAATAAACAAAACACCAAACCACATATTAAGGCTACGGAACCTACTATTTTCATGAGAGAGTATCGCTGCTGCTTCCTTGAAGGTAATGCTCTAGTACTTCCACGCTTTACAGTTGTCATTCTATTGATTACTCGTTTTGGCCAGAGCATGAGGGAGGAACGCAATTGATTTGACTGTCAAATCTGGGTCTTCCTGTTGGTACATTATGGTGTTTACCCTTTGCACACATAACTGGCTGTGTTAGTACAGTACTTTACTTCCAATTTAATACTAGTGTTTTACAAACACGAATGAATGGAATCAATCCGTGACCAAGACTGAATGCTTTTTTTCTGACATGCCTCTCCGCTGAAAAGGCGGGCGGGCCAACGGGTTTTTTTCTTTTGTCAAATGAAATAGAAAAAATCACGTCGTGAAAAATCGAGACAAAAATCTATGCTTTTAGTTCTTCTACTACAGTACAACAAAAATCACAAAATCACAAATCGAATAGTAATCATCACGAATTATTTGCACATCGCTTTACATACAGTCCCTTATTCATCGAATCGAATCGAATCGAATCTACTTCTACTTCTACTTCTACTTTAAACTTCGTTATTTGTATCTACCACAGTGGTTGAAATCGAAAACTCACATACTATCTTCTATTCGAAAGTCCTAATAATATGATGAAAGTCTCCGACGACATCAATCGTCGTGTACCACCTGTTTTGATTGTAGAAAATCATTGTGGAATTGAAATGGAAACAGTCCTACGTATTCGCCCTCTTTTGAAGAAAGAGCGAGATGATCTGATCTTGCTCGAGGCACGAGAGTCGTCCACCACGGAATCAAATAATAATGAAATTCAAACTGTTATTCTAAATCCATTAAATCCGTCACCGTCAGCTGGTGGTGGAAGTTATAGTAATCGATCACGAACGGATTCCGATTCGACCGCCATCAACACTCCACTGGAATGTCATTTCAATCATATTCTCCCCGAGAATACCAGTCAGGATAAAATATACTACACGATTGGGTTACCCATTGTTACTGCTACCATGAACTCTCTCAAGAATGCTACTTCTCGTCATCATTCGTCTCGTGATAGAATGCCGAAGAGTCATCTCCTTATATCTATGGGTGTTGAGAATTCTGGAAAAACTTATACGTGTTTTGGTGGAATGACAATTCCAAAAAGACGCGCATCTCAAGATGGTTTGGTTCCAAGACTTTTAGATAGTATGTTTTCTCAATCAAATCATGCCAGTGGTGGCTCAAAAGGATTTACCGTCCAAGTTTCTATCTTACAAGTCACTCAACCAAAGGGAGGAGGGAATAAAAGTGATCCGAATTCATGTCAAATCCATGATTTACTGGCCACTCCTCCTCAGTCTTCTTCATCCCCCTTCGGTGCATCTCCAAAGATTAAGAAAAAATTAAATGTTCGAAACATTGCAGCTCGATTTGAACGTGCTATTCCTAGTCCCGTAAATCGGAGGACTTCAAAGTCATCCGATGATAAAATGGTAGAACTAGATGCTGAGAATATCAAGCCTGCATTTCAAAACTGTCGAAATATTACACAAGCACGAGAAGTTCTTCAAAATGGATTCAATACATCCCAAAAACATAGGACGGGAGACCAAAACTATCATTTGTACATTACAATGCAACCAGTAATCGATGGAACAAAATATGGTGACAGTATTTCGATATTGGATATGGCTGGTCTTGAAAAGGAAAAGATCAAACAGAATATCCGAGGTAAACAAGACGTGACAAGTACGAATCAAGCGGCAAATGAAGCTGTTTTTGATTGCCTAAAAACTATGGTGAATAATGTAAATATTGCTAGCGCCAAGAATACTTATTCAGATGACGAAGTTAGCGAGGTCTCATCAGTTTCCCGGTGGAAGCAGCCCATCACGAGTGAGCAATTGAAGCCTGTCCCTTTTCGACGACACAAAGTTACCATGATCTTGAACCAGTTATTCGTACAGAATTCATCGGTCAAGGTAACACTTCTATTGGCAGCTTATCCCGGGCATATCGATTTCCAGCAGAAACGAATGTTACTACAGAATATTGAAATATTGCATGGATCTACTCTTGTAGCAACGCCTTTGGACACCACCTCTGCAGAAGAAAATAGTCCGACCCGAATGAGAATGGAGAATAGAAACAAAGATAATGAACTACATAAACGTCGAAATAGCAGCAACCAGAAAAGAACAGTGAAACTTGCTACTACTTTCGAACAAGGTCAAGAATCAGATGATCGACAAACTGGTCATCAGAATGAACAAAAGGCTAGGGTGCGAGCAACTCCGCCACGGGCACCACAAAGAATGCAAAAAGTCTCACCTGCAAAGCCTAGTGCTCCAGTTATGAATCATGAGAATCGTGGGGCACCACAAAGAATGCAAAAAGTCTCACCTGCAAAACCTAGTGCTCCAGTTATGAATCAAGAGGTTCGTGCTTCTTCATCAGAATCTTCCAGATTCGTCGAACAAAAAGTTGTCCCTAGTGCTCCAGCTTTTCGCGAGGTCCAACAACAACAACAACAGCCGTATATCGATCCAGTGAACGAGAATTTTGTGTCTGACTTTCCGGGTGCACGGATTCCTGCAAGTGCAGAAGGAAATTCCGGCTTCACGTTGGAGTCTGTGTCCTTCCCAGATCCTTCTACTGCACTTAGAACCAGTAGAGATCAGCGCCCGATTGCTGTTCCTCAAGTGGAGAATGATTCGAGTAACTTATTCCGACAGGAAGCACCTGCATCATTTCCTAGAAAAGCAGAAACAAAGAATAATTTGCAGATAAATCAACAGGAAAAACTCAAATCTCCTCTTGGACGGTCTCGCTTAGAAAATTCCGAACATCATCATGCGACGTCTAGCAAAACAGCGTCAACTCGGAATGATTCGCGTAGAAAAGGAGATGATCGATCTTTTTCCAATGAAAATGAAATCCCGTCGCATTGCTTTGATGATAATTTTGCTGAGCAAGCTAATGACTCGTATGACTCGAAGATTGTTGACCGCAACAATGGCCAGAATGAATATAACAATCAAGTGGAAGTACTTGAGGCAAAGCTAAAACGATCTATTCAAGAGATTAAAGCTCTTGAGCAAATTTGTTCTCAGCTTGAAAAAGAAAATGCAGAGCTGAAGAACAATGCCCGTGAAGTGGGGCGTAAAGAAAGACAATTACGATGGACGGAACAGGATGAGGAGGAATTCGTCGAATCGAGAAAAATGAGACAGGAAGCTCAATGTAAGATCAAAGAACCAATCTACGATCATTTGGAAAAAGTAAAGTACATATATGGTATCAAGAACCAATGGTGTATGACCAACAAGAAACATTTTTCGCTCTCTTTACCAAATCAGTTCCAGCGCGCTCCTGCCTTGGATATCCGCGACAGCAATATGATTGAAAAAGATGAAAGTGGTTTTAAAGTCAAATCCGAAGAAGGAATGCAGAAGCATAATAAACCAGTGCTAGGCAATAATAAAAACAAGGCAAGTGGATTAGCGCGTCGTGCTTCCAGAAGTATCAGAAAGAGTTTAACACCCCATAAGTCTCCTGTACAAACTTACCAGGCTCCCGCAGGATTATCTAGACTAAAGCATCTCGCAGGAAAAAGGCTAGAATATAACTAAGTGCGTGAAGTACTAGTAATGATTCATTCTTTAACACTTTCTACTAAATAATACTTATACTGGACAGTCTTTGGCACACATGGTGCCTCTACTTTTTGATCTAGTAGGTTAGGTATATTCATTCTAATACTCGTTGTTAGGCCTGCCTTAAAGATGAATAGTGCTACAAATACACTAGCTAGCCTTGTTATACAACGAAGACCTCTTATGAATAAATAACACTAACCATAACAGTGTAGGAAAAATCTCATTGTTATTTTTATTGTAAAATTCCGAACCAACAAGAACAAAACAGTTGGAAATAGTTGCTAGTAGTGGACAAGATAGATACGATGTTACACTACCAGGCGAGAAGAAATATCTTACAATACCAGGAGAGAAGAAACTAAGCATTTGCACAACACAACAGATCGAAGCAATTTGTACTAGTAAAAATGTATATGGTGAAAGTTCAACTTATACCACCTCCTCATCGTAGCGTAGAACATGGTTCCCAAACTCCCACAGAAATCGACTCAAGTAAGTAGTGCAGTCATTACTTATCCAGTAGCCCTACTTTTCGTTCGCTCTGAGTTAGTTACGCCGCTTCTTATCTTTTGTTCCATATCCATTAGTCAACTGAATGAATGAATTGTGATTTTTATTTTGTACAATAAGCACGTTTATGCAAAGTATAGGGTTTTTCTCCCAGAAGGAGTACTTTTTGAGTTTTCAATGCCATCAAGTAAACCACCACCAGACTCGGCGCTCTTACCACAAGGACTCACTTTACTTCCCAAACTTAATCTTCTTATTCCAACAGATCCACGGGGTGATAATATGGGTGATAATAGATTATCATCCCGTTTACTAGTTCCCTTCTTTTCTGTACACAAATGACAGAACCAATCTCCTTCAGGTACTGAAGTAAGTGGAGGTTTGGCACAAGTCATATGGAAAGAATGGTTACATCCGTCACAGATGACCATTAAATCACCACCTTCGTCACATAAGAAACAATGTTCTTTCCAATCTCTTTTCATCCTAGGATATAAACGATTGGTTGCTTTCCAAACATAGTAATGACTTAAGCAGTCAGATCGTTTCCGTTTTAATGTTTTTGAAATCAATGAAAAATCTTTTTGTTTTTCTTTGATCAGTACATCAAACTTCTTACTTTCGTCTCTGTTCAATTTCGATGTAGTACATCCATCGTATAGACCTTGCACTCTCTTGTAGTCTATTCGTGCCGACTTTACACAGTAGTCACTATTATGAAGTATTGAAAAAAGTAACTCATGATTGCATAATTCGTGCTCACCTTCCAAGAACCCTGAAATATCTTCTCCCCTTTCCTCTGCTGCTTTTGCGAGCTTTGGATCCCACAAAGTATCGTACCTATTGACATAGCAAAGAATGGAACACAATAGCATATCATTGTATTGTTAGAAAACAAACAAAAACGTGACAGAATTCCAAAAAATCAATCCATTAGAAAGACTACTATTTATCTGCGTCGTCTCCACAAACTTACCCTGGCAATGTACTACTATTTTCAAACGTAGTAGAAGTAGCATCTGCTGCTGCTGCTGCTGCTGCTGCTGCTACGGAATCATCATTATCATTCAACTTTGGTGTGATCTCTGCTGCATATTGTGGTCCAACTCGAGAGGACGTGTTGGACCGAGGTGGCTCATCTGGAATAACTTCAATAGGATCATTATTATCATTATTATTTTCCCATGGTTTATTCACTATGTTTTGACAATTCTTATTGTTTTTCAATACTAATACATTGTTTGAAAAAGACAACAACGATCTAACAAGTATATCTTTCTGTTCCATTATTCCATCTGATGATAATTTGTATTCCAGAAAACGATTATCAAACTCGGCATTTATTACTTTAGGAAATTCCATCTTGGTAGTAGTTTCTTTCTTCTTATGATTCTTCTTCTTCTTCTTCTTTATGATCTTATTAGAATCCATCTTCATGTTAGATGGTAAATCATTCTGTTGTTGTTGCTGTTTATATTTATGTTGCTGTTTATGTTGCTGTTCATGAACACTGACGTTACTATTCGGATGATGTGGAATCGAAATCGAATCCGGAACCAAACCTTTTTGTAAAGATGATACAATAAAACCGTATTTGTCCACAACTACCTCAGAGGAGGAGTCTGATGGAATTGGAATTCTCCATTCAGTAACATCTTCCACAAATATTCTCCGCCGCTTCTTACTTTTTTTTATGATTACGGAATTATTTGATTTTACGTTATTGTTACTACTACTTGTACTTGTATATATCTTTGATTTTGTGCTCTCGTCGTCGTCGTCGTCGTCACAACAATCTCCGCCTATTATGTCGACATCGATCACTTCAATTTTAGAATCATTTGTTGATGATGACAACTGCACGGCGGGTCGTTGTTGTTGTTGTTTTATGTGTGGATCCGAATTGTTGTTCAAAGGAACAGGAGCATGATGCTGATGCTTTTCATTTACTATACTAGCAGTGGTAACGTTATTGTTATTGTTGTTGTTGTTGTTGTATGTAGGTGGTCGTTCGAGTACCGGCACAAATGGCAATCGCACCGGTATTGCACCACCACCCACCGGTCTTGAAATATTGAAAGAAGTACTACTATTCTTTGTATTTGTATTTGTATTCGTGTTGTCGTCGTCGTTGTTGTCGTCGTCGTTGTTGTTGATGATTATGTGATTGATGTTGACATTATTGACGTTCGCTGCTGCCGTGGGCGTGGGTATTATAATACATCCATGTGGATGTTGATGCTGATAGGATGGATGCACTGGAACTGGGACTGGAACTGAACTCGTTATTGCGTGCGCTGCTGGGAATCGAACAGCATCGACGACATCTGATACCGCTCGTCGCTGTACAACAGCATTGTGTAAATCGACGGTACCGCCCTGATGGTGGTGCTGGGCGTGGTGATGTGGAGCGTGTTGTGGATGGTACAACACTGGAAAATGTGATGGTCGCTGTCGTGCTACTGATGCTGTGATGGCTTGCTGGGAATCGTTACTGCTACAGTCACCACCACCCCCACCCACGTCCGCATATTTCAGTAGAGGGATAGTCATTGTTACTGAGATGAATAAGTATGAATTATATGTTAAAACAAAGAGTTCTCGAATGGGTGAACCCTTTCACAATAATGATAGTAATCAAAAAAAGCAAAAATGCTGCCGACAAAATAAGGTCTTGAAAAAAAAAGTTCGGACTTCCCGAAATTGAGTGTAGCTGTTTTTCATTAACACGAACACACGCTGCTTTACCGTGGCTTGTGGCCGCTACGTAGTTTTTGTACTGCTAATCATTCATAATTAATAGAGTTTTAACAACACTTTTTTGCTTTCTTTTGTTTGTCTCTATGCAATACAAAAATTACGCATGTCAAGCCACTCACACACATCATGCGCACGTAAGTAAGTAAGGAAGCACCAAAAACACAAATAATACATAGGTACATACATAATAATATGTCATGCACAAAAAACAAGCATACAACAATTGTTGTTACTATCAATCTATTTGATTCCCTGTGGCTTTCTCTCTGGATGGGTCGATCAAAATCACTGTCGGTCAGTCATGTACATTGGTTTTGATTCATTTTATTATTTTTAAAATCACGGCAGCCAACACTTCTTGTTCTCCCATTGCATTGTGGACTGACAGGCCGTCTCGTCTCTCACCTTGTCAGAAAGGATCTCAAATTCACCTCTTCTGGTTCATGCAGATATGCATACCCTTGAGGTGTTGAATCATTGCTGTTGGCATGACTTCTTCAAATTGAGTAAGTAAGTGGGGGAATAGTTATTGTGTGATGAATTCGTGGCAGGGTGTGAGCCCATGCTTCTTCTACTATTTGCCGTACTATGATTGTTTTTGAGGCTTTTGTTATTTGAATGGCCTTGATAGTCGCTTACGCTTTGTTTAAGGGCGCTTGTCGCGATGCTGGAAGTCGTCGTCCCAGTGACTCTCCATCCCGGAGCTTTCTCTATCAACGTCATAGCCGTGGTGATTCCTTGAGCCATTGTTCCTGCTCTCAGACTGCTCGAGACGATGATCCCTCAACCGATTGATTTCATTATCGGCATTGGTCTCGAAATCGTCTATACTTTGGTTTCTTCTGGCTTCGAATCGTTTGCTTTCCAGAAAATGTTAGCCAACTTCGTGTACCGAAATTTTCTCACCTGTGATCTTTTGTAATTCATCGACCCACAAGTACTTCCTAGCGGCCTCATCTTTTGATCAGAGGTAAGCAGCATAATCCTTGTCATACTGATCATCATCTTCATAATCGCCACGAATTGGAGGATTTAAAAAGTTTGCGATTTGCTCTCTTGTAGTACGCACATTCATATCAAACACCGTACAAATTGTTTTAGACAATGAGTCACGATCACTTACTAATACCAAAACTTGCTTACCACGTCAATCGTACACTATTTTGCCTGGGTGTCATCTGTTATAGGGCATGATTGTTCCATGTTTGATTACTTGTTGACATTCACTCGTATACGTACTTCTTTCGCCCATTCTAAGTTATACATGCCCAGGTGATATTTCTAAAGACATTTTTTCCAGTCCTACTGGGTTCGATGCTGTTCTTGTAGGGGACCGATATTCCATGATCGCTTCGTTGATTCCAGTCGATTCCTTATCTTTAGAACGGTATTCTTGTACTTCACGAGAATTATTAACGTTAGCCATAGAAGATGGTAAACTTCCTTGTTCTTGTGTCGGACATAGACGTTTGCGTGTTATCTAGAACTTTGCGTGAATCATCAACATTGTCAACAGAATTGCGAGCCGTTTGTGGTGTTTCCTTCAATTCCACGGGAGAATTCATATTTTGGTGATTACCGAGACAACGACTGGCATTATCAAAGTTTGATGATTGCTGCAAAAAATGTCTAATAGCAATACTCATGATTGTATTTATGGATGTTTCAAATACATTCTTAGTACTTCAAAGAAGTAGCAATGGTTGGAATCCTGAGAACGGAGAGAAAACGATCTGGCCTAGAGATATTTTTATGATGATAGAAAGATGAAACCCAGAGGATGGTGATGAGTGGCTTGTCATCGATATGTTCACCCAAGTTTTTATAGCAGTTGATACAGTAGTCAAACACTTCATCCTTGAAGAATTTGAAGGTCTACGCAAGGAATTCATGACTACTACTATCAGATCAATAATGAATGATGAAATTAAAATTGATGGTTGCAAGTAAGTGCGGCTCCAGTGTAATGTAATGTTCCGAAAACCAACAACGTCAATGATCCTGTGATCCCGTCAACACAAAAAATGATACCGGTTGGTAAGATAAAATAAAATACAACAAAAATATGGTATAATATTATAGGCTTGAATTGAATAATCTCTCTCTCTCCCTTCTCTCTCTCTCTCTCTCTCTTCCCGTGACGGTTGATTAGTTGTTACCAGTAGTTGCTGTTGCACCTACATTATTCCCCGAACACACAAGTATTGGATTGTTTCCGGTATTGATACATAGTATCTACACATCATATGACCTCCTTTGAGGCAGTTGCCTGACCTCAGTGCTGCTGGATAACGGATCAGAGGCCAGTTTGTGACTGAAATTTTGTTTTTTGCTAATAGTTGTTGTCTAGCATGTGTACATTTTTTAGTAGTGGTCACATTCTATGGGCCATACTATGGCTTTTATTGTCATTTACAGGTACACCAATTGGTACGATCTATCTTTCATTGATACACATGGAACCCCTCGGTAGAAATATTGTTGTTGTTGAGTGTGGTTCATATTCGTTGGATTTTGTGCTTTTTCATTCTATTTTGAATTCGATAATGGTTATTCAACTTCTTTAACCTGTACACATTTGTAGGTGTGGATCCCCAACAAAGTGACCTATGGAAGGGATATCTCTGTTTCAAAAAGTATGACCTGATCATAATGCACTCTATCGGTAGGGTCCTACTGTTAAAAAATCACAGAAAATTTCGTCGTCTGTCCTTCACTACTTCCTCCGTACAACGTTAACTTTAATTTCTGCTATGTTTTGGAATTATTGGAGCTTGAAAGCGTCTTGAACCCTTAAAATATTCGCTTATTTTTATTTTTTTCGTATATTTCGCATTTTGTGGTAGATTTTAACGTTCGAAGTCGCTTTATCCTATCAAAATTTTCAAACTATAGCGCCATCTAAAGTTAGCGTTGCACGGAGGAAGTACTCCTACTGAGTAATCTTCCATTAAAAATAAAAAAAGTACGTTTCGATTTTTATTTTGAGTTTGTTAACAACAAGGAACAGCACACCTCATGCATGTTGAACGGGTTGGTACTTTCATGACAGCGCTACTACATTCTTTGCAATCGTTGAGTTTGTAATAGCACAACCTTTTTCCGACCGAATACGTTTATAAGCAGCCTTCACTCTATACCCTCAGATTTACTAGTAAGAACTTTCATCATGGGAGTACCAGCCTTCTTTCGGTGGCTAACTGAGAAGTATCCAAAAGTTTTGGAAGATGTGGTAGAAGAGAGAGTGAAACTTGCTGGCGGTGAGGGTACCGTCCGCCTTTCCTTCGACGTAACGAAACCAAATCCTTCGGGTCTAGAATGCGACAACCTATATATTGATATGAACGGTATCATTCATCCATGCTCTCATCCAGAACAAGGTCCTCAGCCGAAGACGGAAGAAGAAATGTACGAGAACGTATGTCATTACGTCGATCGTCTGTTCCGATCGATGCGACCTCGAAAACTATTATATTTAGCAATTGATGGTGTAGCTCCTCGTGCCAAGATGAACCAGCAGCGCTCACGACGTTTTCGATCAGCGCAAGAGGCAAGAGAAAATCTTGAGGTAGAAGAAAATATACGTACAGAGCTCACTAAGAATGGCCAAAAAGTACCACCTGCCAAAGGAGCATGGGATTCGAATGTTATTACTCCTGGTACACCATTCATGCTGAAATTGGCCGAATTTATACGGTTTTATATACGCAAACGGATCAGTACAGATCCAGCCTGGCAAAAGATTCGAATTATCTTTAGTGATGCCAGCATACCGGGGGAAGGGGAACACAAGATTATGTCGCACGTTCGTTTGCAACGGAGTCAACCTGGATATACACCGAATTTAGTCCACGTTTTGCACGGTCTAGATGCAGATCTGATAATGTTGGCATTGGCGACCCATGAGGCGCATTTTTATATCTCACGAGAAGAAGTTATGTTTGGAAGAAAATCTTTGGAAATAGCCGAACGAAGACAAATGGAAAATGGATATAAAGATAAACAACGACAATTTGATGAAGAGGCTGGTGAGATGGCCATGAACCTATTGGAAAATAAACAAAGACCATTTTGCAGAGTGAACATCCCTATTCTTCGTGAATATCTTGCTGCAGATTTCGCCTGTTGTATTGGTCCGGAACTTCCTTTTCCTCCTTCATTGGAACGAATGATTGATGATATCGTTTTTTTGTGTTTCTTTGTAGGAAATGGTATGTTATAAATTATTTTTGCAGTAATAGTTGCGTTAGCGTATACGGCGATGGGATCCGTTGATGATGTTTTATATTACTTGTACATATTCATACACACGAATAATTCTCTCACCTATTTTTCTTTAAATGTTTACTTGTAGACTTTTTGCCTCACTTGCCGAGTTTAGATATTCGGGATGGTGCATTGGATTACTTATTTAATGTATACAAACGAATTCTTCCTTCCCTAGGAGACTATATTACAAATCATGGTGGTCAGGTGAACTTATCACATGTTGATGTTATTCTGGCAGAAGTCGGGTCTATCGAAGATCATGTCTTCTCAATGAAACACTCAAACGAAGAAAGGGACAAAGAAAGAAGAGAACAGTTCAAGGCTCGTAAGAAGCAGGCCAATGGAAGAAGTTTAAATGATCCTAGAACCGGCATACAGGAAAAACAATCACCAAAGGTCATGGGTAAAGCTGCTAAAATTTTGGAAAAACAAAAACAAAAAGAACTATCATCATCGAAGAAAGGGGGGAAATCCAAGATCAAGCCTTCGCACATGAAAGGTCAAGACAATTTACAGGCTGCTATGGCGTTGAAAGAATCACTTAACGTAGGTGATGTAAAAGAAGAGGCGGGGGAACATCCTGTCGTGAAGGTCGAAAATGTCAAGGAAGAGGAAGAAATCGATATGGACGTGGATAGTGAAAATAAAGACGAATCTAAGGTCAAGATTGAGAATGAAACTGAAAGTGCAAGGAAGCGAAAATTCGAAACGGTCGAGAAGGATACGAATGAACCTGGTGTTGGGTCAGTCGGAAATGCAGAAGATGAATTTGGCACAAAAGATGAGGATGAGGACGATGACGATGACGAAGAACCAACCGAAGAAGTAAGCATCGAAGTTGCTGCTGCATTCAAGGACCGCGTTAAAGATGAGCAGAGAAAGAAATTAGACGAATATGCTAAGAATGTAGACGATAAGGTCCGACTTCATGAAACAGGATGGAAGGATCGCTACTACACGGATAAATGCAAGGCAGATGATGTTGCTAACCATGGTGGCCGTGACCACCTCTTCCGTTCATATGTGATGGGACTGTGCTGGGTCATGAAATACTATTATGAGGGCTGTAAGTTCATATGTATCTTTTCCACCTTTATGGGAATTATCTATTCAATTTGATCCTATCTAATACTTTCCTTCTTCATCTTATTCTATCTTACTTTAGGCGTGAGTTGGAAGTGGTATTATCCCTTTCACTACGCACCGTTTGCCTCCGATTTACGTAATATTGAAAGGTATCAGAAAGATTGTAATTCGTTCGAGTTAGTCACTCCTTTCAGTCCAGTCGAACAGTTGATGGCGGTACTGCCGTCTGATTCCTCCCATGCCATCCCTGTAGCAGGGAGATGGTTGATGAGTGATATTGAGAGTCCGATCATCGATTTCTACCCATCCGAAGTCCCAGTTGATCCAAATGGGAAAGCCATGCCTTGGTTGTGGGTAGTATTGCTACCATTCATAGAAGAAGATCGTTTGTTGTCTGCTATGACACCAACAATGGCTAAATGGACAAAAATGGAACTTCTTTGCAATGCTCGAGGACTCGATGACGGTTATGTATACATACATTCGTCCCACCCTCTCGCACCAAAGTTAAATCAGGTTCTACAAGACGGGAAAACCGCCAAGTCCCCCAAGGTGAGACTCACTGACGCTTCTTCATATGGATGTCCAGGCTTCACAGGATCTTTTCGTCCGCCACTGGGGAATGAAATTCTTCCAGTTGGTGAAGTTGTCCCTGCACCCAAAATTCCTTTAAAGGCAATAATGACAAGCAACGACAATTTGTTCGTGGAGGACATTCCTGAAAATAATTGCTATTGTGTTGCCTTTACTGAACCTGCGAAACTATCCCATAAGAGCATTGTTCTTCCTGGAACAATCCCACCTCCACCTGCACTGACGGACGAAGACAAACGGATCTGTAAGCCAAGGTTAAATCGGGGAGGGAAATCAATAGCTTTCATGGGTGGTTCTAATGGGCAGCAGAGCCACAGAGGTGGCCAAGGAAGTATGAATATTAGTTCCTACGAGCGCGAGCTTGCGCAAAGAACTGGGCGAGGTAATCAGATGCATCAAGCTGGAACTAGATCATGGGGTTCTCATGAACCAACTCCTAAGAGACAGTTCCATGCACGGAATCCCTTCCAGGGTCATGGAAATCGTGTCCCTCCACCTCCCCCTCCTCCACCACCGCAACGACCTCATTGGCAACAGCAGCAGCAACCACGTCAAGGATACCAGCAACAGCAGCAACACCAACAGCATTCTCACCATCCTGGATACAATAATAATTTTCAACAACCCAATCAGGGATATGGACATCAGCAGCAACATATGCAACAAGGCCATCAAATGCCTCATAATGGGTACAATAGGGGTAATGGTGCTAGTGGCCAGTCGTTTCCTCACCATCAGCAGCAACCACGTGGAAATTTCCCCCCTCAAAATCGTCACCAACAGCATTCACATCAGGGATCATCTTCTCAAAGATCGGGATTTGATTTCCGTTCGCATAACCAATCATCTGGACCACAAAATCGGTCTCAACCAGTGCAACAACCTCCCGGTGTTGTCAACAATACTGTCATGAGTTCGTTGAAGGCTCAGTTGAAAAGCACGTTGAAAAAAAATAATGACAAGCGTTGAGGACTTTGTCTGATCGATTTTATTTGACAGGAAGTTGATCTTGTTACGAAGTAGGTTCATTGTAATAAATAAATAATAGTTAGAAAGAAGGATATTTTTTCTTCGTCTTCTTCTGTGTTACTACACATAGCATAATTTTATGAACATTTGAGATTGGCGCAATATATTGCAGTATAGGAAAGGCATAGCATATGATAAGCTATGGTTCATATAGTTTTATTGTTTGATACGAATTGTTCCGTCAGTCGAGTAAAAAATAGGCCACCAATCACAGCATTTAGAACTGTAACATAGATTTTTCCTACCATCACTATTACAATCTTAGCTATGGTGTTGGTCAAAATAAATGAATAATATAATGCAACACTGTTACTATGACGCTGTGTACGTAATGAAAATAACTAAATGCAATAAGTAAGTTTTTAAAGGAGTTTGTTACTTTACTTTACTTAAGTAGTTAGTAGCTATGTGTATCAACGAATTAATAGATGCGTTTAGGCGCCAAGCCCCGCACGAATAAGTGTTCGATTATAATACTAATAAATAGGTTTGAGTTTTGAAAACACACACCACACTTAAATAGATTTCTTGGTCGTATTACAAATAGAGAAGAAACCAGTGAGGTAATGAATTGCAAGCCTACTTTTGTGTTTGTCATTGAGTGGGTAAGTGAGTGTCGACGTGACACTTTCACTTATATTGGTATCTCAGAAGGTTTATTTTCAAACCAACTAAAAGTCTGGAATCAATAATTACAGAAGCCTTCACAGGGAAAATACTGTACGTTGTTTGATTGGGTCTTGTTCAGTGCTTGTATTATTCGCGTTGATGAGAGACTGACTTATCAGCAAATAATAGGCACGTGTACAAAACAACTTGATCATCCATACTAGTACATGTTTGTGACACTACGAGGTGAAATTGCTCGAGAACCATGCCCAGGAAATTGTTCCTCATAGTACGACCAAACATGATGAAAGGCATCAGTGATTTCAATTTCACTATATCCTGTTAGATGGACTAATTCTGGTCTCCATCGGGGTTCAATGTTTAATGCCACTCTTGACGCAAGAATAACAGCAGCAGCCAGATGACTGGGGAGATACTGTTGGAAGGAATACTCCTGCAGAGTTAAATTACAGAAAAAGTCTGCATATTTTTTCATATATTTCGGTATCTTTTCAATGAGAGAACGACCTTGCCAGGTATCTTCATAGAATACTGCACCCTTTGCCAGGAAATAACCCACAACGTGGATTGGTGGGACGGCACGAAGTTGCCAATTCAGGTATCGTAATACTTCCAATTCACCATCTCGGAATGATAAAGGCGTATGTCCAGCATTACCAAGTTTTGTCAGTCGTAATAATTCCGGAATGGGAGGGCAATGTTCTTCTGCCTCTTCATACTTCGCTGCAACACTGATACAGGCTGTGGCAAGAAGTTGCCACTGGCCTCTTGGTATATTCCTGGATCGAAATATTTTATCCAAAAATAAGATACCAACATGTACGGTAGAGTTATGTAACCGGCATTGCTCACCCACATCACTCATCCAGTCCACTAGGTATCGACGGTATGGTAAATATGCGGCATTTTGTGAATAATTGGCGGGAGACACGTATTCCGTTTGACGTTCTCGCATGTCATTGTATAGATCTTCTGTACAAATACATAGAATTTCATCTATTGGTGTGTCGATACCAAATGGTTCTGATTCCGGTATATCTTCAGCATTCTCCATTGACATTAATTCCATTGATTTCGTTGGTGTGGAAGTTCTATCCCATGACTATCGTGCAAAAAAGAAGACGAAGAAGCAAAGTTGTGAGAAATAAGGTTTTTGTGTACTTTTTAAGTTTCCATTCTTATAATCAGTTTTCTGTGTGAAGTTGCTTCAACGATACTTGACTATCGTCTCAACGAAGTTACGATCGAATGACATTTTGTCATCACACAACATAAATATTGAATGATTGTACTAATGACATTATGTGATTTTACATTTTCAGTCGAGCCGAAAAGAAGAATACAGGTCCCATTTTTAATAATCACTCCACTAAATACGTTATCTGTTATCACGCTTGATACAAGTTTTACTCTAATTTGCTTTCTTTTCAACGTACCTGTATTGGTTTAAAAGTGAATTCCCCGTTAATATAACCAGATGCTTGTGTACTAGTATTTTCAGACCTCATACTACTCAAGCCTCTATCCTATTGTTTGTGATATAAAATAATCCCCTTATTATGAACAATGAAAACAAACTTCAACAGTACCGTAATTTATTTCACCTGTGTATCAAAAAAATTAAGTTTATGTGTCAAGCGAGAAGCAACGACGAAAAAGAATGCTATTAAAAAATGATTTATTAAAATATTTGGCTAACATTTTTTTGTCGTCAGTTATGAGATTATTTAAAAACATCATGATTATCCGCGAGCGTGCCGTGTCGCATTTTTTTTCAAATGCCTTCTTTTCCGTTGTTGGTAAATTTTAGGCGCATTTTTCGAACTGCATAATAATTGTTATAATTTGATTTTCAAGCATGCGCACTATTTAACTTTTGGAAAATTTAGCGTTATCTACTACTTGTAGATTAACGTTACCCAGTATTACGCCATGTCTAGGTGGTGGAACGGTTGGAGTACATTGTACTACGTAATAAAGTAGTAGATAATAGGAGGGCTATTAATATTATTATACATCGTGTTCTTTCCTCATTTGCCTACTAGTATCAGTACATTGCTGGAGGGGGGGGGGGGAAGTAATTATTCATACTGTGCATGTGTGTAGTAAATTGGTTCCATGCATAGATAGGGTCCATCCAGTCTTGTACAAATCAAGATTGGAACAAACAATTATGACATTTCAGAAAATCAAAGAGAGTTGTTATTAGGTCTTTTGTGCTATTTTTAATTTAAGTCCAGTCAAAATTTACCAAACTACCCACTAATCAAGCTGTGGATTCCTTGTTTGATCCTTGGATCATCCAAGTGGATTATGTTCAAAGGCATAGGCAGGAGGTTGGCACATTACCTTTTGTCATTAAATTAGTCATGTCAGTAGGTAGGTATTAAGAGTGGGAGCTTGGTCACTATCTGATATGTCTAGTAGGCTGATTTGCATCTTGTTAGAAGTAGTATTAAGTGCATGTACTGTACACCTATGAGATTACTTGCATGAGAGAGGAGATAGGGAGAGTTATGATGACAATAGAGTTGTTTTTGGCGCGCCATTTCCACGAAAAGTAAAAATGTTAATTTATTTTTACAAAAATTCTACAAATAATCATACTAGTAACTTATATATATTTGTTTCAACTTGTTCCAATATTTCTGGTCGAAATGCAATTCAATTGATTATATCTTCTCCAGAAAACGTTATAGAATTGAATCTAATTGCCAAGGATACACAAATTATATTTAGGAGGGTTGAAAATGGAAAATTCCAGTCGAACTAGTAGTAGAAGAAGAAGTAGCAGCAGCAAAAATGATCGACTTGCTATCAGCACGAAGGATCCTGCTGCAATGAAAAGTGGCGATGGTGATAATGCACGTAACCATTTTACACGCTCCCGAAAACCGAGAACAGCGACTCCACGAAAAACCAAGAAATATCGAAAGGAATCGCACTTGGAAATAGAAAACGTAGTTGAAGAAACCGAACTTGATATCTCAATAGATGCATGTGCTACCATATTATCAGAACTAGACTCGAGGTCGTATCATCGATGTTTGATCCAAGATGCGAGTAAAATTACACAAAAAGTGTTACAACCAATGTCTCTCCCATGGACTCACAAGGTGAAACCTGTTGCAAGGAATATCCCCTGTGATATTGATGAGATGATAGACATATTAACTGCAGATGATGGTCTCCATACGCCGTATGAAAACGGAAATTTCGGTTTTGGACAATTCGAAACGGGACGGCGAATAGCCAGTCAATCGATAGTTTCTCTAGCCAATTCTTCGGAATCGTTCCGCTCTGCAACGAGACGCTCGAGCGATTCAGGAATTATAGAGTATTCTACAACAATGCTTCCTTCTACTTCGTATCCACCCGGAGACTTTTCTGTGGCTGAATCATCGCCTCTTATTAAAGATGATCTTGTCAAAGGAGATACCCTCCTCAGATGCTTCGAAGCCACGCAGGCACTGAAGAAACGAAAGATCGAACAAGCTCGAGGTTGTACGAAACAATTTAAAATATCAGTCAAAGTAAATTCTTCAAGTAGCAGGTCTTCCATATTCACAAAAAGTTCGTTGGAGTGCCAACAACATGAAGACAATAATATAGACGAATTATCTCCAGACCTTTTGGAAGCTGTACTTCCTATCGAAGTTGAGAACGGCAGAAAATTAAGCAAAACAAAGGCGAAACTTGCTACTGAAGAACTTGGCTCGTACAATGGGCCTGTACCTACCAGCGTGGGATCAGGTAAAAATGCTAATAGTCGAACTGCTGTCGGTAGAACACGGTTGATTTGGACAAGTAACAAAGGTCCGTTGGATCAGCCCCAGCGTGCTGTCATTACGTCTCTTATTACTGGACATAAGATGGAAAATGGTGGGCATAAGAGGCCAAGAAATATTCTTCTCCGCATTAAAGTTGATGACAAAATTTGTAGAAGAGAAGAGGACTGTATTAAAGATACCCTACTCAATGCTGGAATGCAATTACAGGCTACGTTGGATTGTGACGAACTTGTACGAACTTTATTTGACGTCAAGTCTGACTCTATAAAATTTCCTAATAATAAAGACTTCGTACCGCCGGTAATTGAATGTGTTCCCGATAACTCTGGGCCTATACACGTCGTATGCACAGTGCCAGGAATTATCAAACAGTCATCGGTGAACCCAATTTTGAAGTTTGCTGCTGCTAGACGATCCATTCCCTGTTGCATGGTTTGCTGGAGGTCGACTGATGGTGGATTAGAAGTGAAAGAATGTACAGGATGTGGTTTACAAGTGCACATTCAATGTTGCCTCGATACTGGTCTTGAGATAAAGAATGAATGGAAATGTAGTGTATGCTGCCAACAAGATAAGGATCAAAGCGCGACGAGGATCGTTAAGAAATCAAAGCGGAAATCGAAACCTTCTAGTAGGTTGATAGATCCTCTATTTGAATCGATGTCATCGCCGCAGAGAAATGATAATTCCAAGGTACTTCAAAAGGAAGTCAAGTGCGATTCCTGTCATCTTTCTGGAGGTGCCATGTCTCAAATCATTTCAGACGGAGAACAAATTTGGATCCATGAAACGTGCAGAATTTGGACAGGTGGTGAAAGAACTTCGACACACTGTACCAAAACCCAAGTTTGTGCTTTATGTGGCACAAATAACACGCTATCGACTGCTTCTCGTTTCAGGAGAGATCCACATCCTGATCAGTCATTACGAAAAAGCGGCACATCAAGATGTTTAGTCAAATGTGCGGCAGCGGGTTGTCATATTTCTGTTCATCCGATGTGTGCTTTAGTTTCATCGTTATCATCCCAGTCAATAATGGAATCGCATCAAAAAGAACACGGAATTCCAACAGAAAATAGCTTACAGAAAGCAAAAGAAAGAGACACAGAACTTTGCACACAGTATACTTTGACCTTTGCATCTGTACGCGGATCAGTATCAGGTGTTAGGTGTCCCATATCTCTTCCTATAATATTCTGTGGGATGCATCATCCAGCACGAGAACGAAGCTTCTATGGACTTTATCCAGGTGGAAAATTCATGGATATAGAGAACACGTTAAAGGTTCCATCGTTCAAGGAGCCTGAAGCAATTGAGTAAAGATAAGAGCCTGATCCATACGACTAGTAATAACTTGTATTCCCCCATAGACTACATTTTAGCTATGCATAAAACAAGTTCAAAAATCAAAAAGCCCTAGCTTTTCGCCTGTCAAATAAAAGTGCGCAATGCGCGCATAAGATCTTTAGTTGGGCGTGGCCCTGTCAGTTTTCTTTGATTTTTGATTTTTGTTGCAAATCAGACGACGTTTGTCGACATACGTTCACTTCAATTCAACATCCAACATGCGATTTGCTCTTCTCGCTGGTACTTGGAAAAACGCACTTTACCATAGTGAAAACCAATAGACATCTACGGTTGGACAATTAATTCACACTTTTTGGTAGATTAGCGTTCGATCCAGTATCTTAGATCCTTTTTCGTCATGGAAAACAATTTACTTTGGTCAGAAGATGACGTAGAGGTATCAGAGGACGGATTTTTGCTGATCAAGCATTCGAAAGAAGGAAAATTGGATGAAGAAGATCAACCGCTCTTGCTCCATACGACGGATCGTTTGCTTCGATCATTGTACCCATCGCTCAGCATGGGTGAAATTTTCCAGCATTCTGGTTACTCTGACGAAGAAGCGACGACGAACCAGACATTGGACGACGAGAAAAGAAGGATCCAATCGTCCGATGAAAGTTCCGAAAATCTTCACGGTGATGAACATGATGTCAAGAATAATCGATTACGATTGATCAAGAAGGAGGAGGAGGAGGAGGAGGAGGAAGTAAGCAACGACGTCAATGATAATCATCCGTCGATCATCAAACAACGCGTACAAGTAGTTGTCAAAAAGGAGGAAGAAAAAATCGATATGGAGAAGCACGAAAAGAGTCAACTTGACGGCGACGGTGGTGGTACACCCAAAGATATTGCAAATCGGATGAAATCACGTGGATTACAAGAATTAAAATTTTATTGTCAAATGTGTGAAAAACAATGTCGAGATCAGAATGGATTGAAGCAACATGCAACCTCCGAATCACATATGAGACAAATGAAAATATTTACATCCAATGCTGATAATGACGACGATGACCAGAAAAGAGCCATTCCACCGTCCGATAATACGGAGAAGAATGAAAATGACGGCGACGACAATGATGACGGGAAAAAAAAGCCAATACCAATAGAATATCGAAGCTATCAAAACTTGGTTCGAGAAGAAAATTTATCGAACAGAATTATCTCGGCGTTGCTGGATATTCGTAACTTCCGACATCAAATCAATAAAAGTCAATCATGGACTTCGAAAAAAAAAATCAAAATAAGGGCACTGCACCACCAACAGCAACGACTCCTTCAGGTAAAGAATGGATCCGGAATAAGTAACGTGAATAATGAGATAGATACGACGGCGGAAGAATCTATTACAATCAAGCTAGTACGAACAACTAATTCGATTCGAGCCTTATTTCCTCATCTGTTGCCGATTTTAAACCACACGAGACGGAATGACAAGAATTTGTTAATCAAAAAAGTTCGATATAAAACCAAAAGGAATGGAGCCATGTGCTGGTTACTAGGGACGATGTCGTTTGGTACAACTACTTGCAAACAGTGTATTGCAGCGTATGATGATGTTACGCGTATTTTAGAATCATTCATTGATACAAGACTAGCGAAAGAGATATCCAAAGACTCAAAAGGTTCACCTACATTCTGGACGAGTTTATGGATAGAGCATATAATAAAGCGCAGCAAACCCTCCCTTCCGTCACCGTTAAAGATTCTATCTGTAAGCAGTGGGAAAAGCGAAAAAGAAATTGAACAAATGGCACATATTTGCGATACAAAGATACATTACTTCAAGGAAGCCACTGGGCAAGGGATAGATCAACAGTATCAAACAGCAGTGACCAAAATCCACAAAAGACTGTCGAATGTGCTTACTTCAAGATTTCAGGGGGCCAGAGTGAGTAAAAAAATGACCACATAATTATTTCTAACGACTTTAACCTTACCTTAGATTGTATCGCACTTACCTATTTATCCTTATATCTTTGTCCATAGTTAAGCATTTATGGAAGTTGTCTATCAAACCTTTCTCTTGGCAAAGGATCTGACGTTGACATGTCATTGTGGATTCCTGAGGCTAATATGTTAAAAAAAGGCTTTCATGATGGGAGCCTTGAAGCTTTGCGATATGAATCAGGCATGACGAAGTTAGTCTATCAAGTTTTTCGCAAGTTGAACAATTCAAGGTCCGAGTTCAGAGGTATGACACCAATTACTAAAGCTAGAATCCCTGTCATCACTGGGACTTACATTTACGCTGGTAACCCATTTACTGAAGACGGGAGCATAAAGTGAGTACAGTATAAAATTATTATCTCCCTTTCATCATCGCCTAAAAGTTTTATTCATGTATTTCACCAAATTTTTATCTTTTCCTTTCGCATGATTGATTCTATCCAAGTTTTGACATTTGTTTTCTGAATGATATTGCCGTTGCAAATTCGAGTCTTCTCCGGGAATACTCGCTGGTGGATCACAGGGTTAGATCACTGATGATGACCGTCAAGCAATGGGCGAAGGAGCATAAAATTAACTCGGCCAAGGAAAAGTGTATTAGCTCGTATACATGGATGAATCTTGTTATATTTTATCTCCAATGCATAGGTTTTATCCCTAACCTTCAGTCTCCTATCTTATCAAAAGCTGCAGGTATTGTATCAGATCCCGACAAAAACTACTGGCATTTCGTCAATAGATTAGATACTTTCTACTTGCGATGGGAGGTAGTTAGAGATTCTAAAGTTTGGACGATGCCTCGTGAGTTTGATGAGCTGCCCCTTAGTATTCTGCTCTACGGCTTTTTTGAATTCTATAGCTCACGCTTCCCTTTTGGTACACATGCTGTATCAATCAAAAGGGGCAATATAAGCTTATCAAAGCTCTCCACGAGAAAAATTGGCCTTTTCTTTTCTATAGAAGACCCATTTGAAACTTACGACTCTCACTGTCCTCACGATTTAGGAACGCCAGCAAATGAGTACGGATCAAAGAAAATAATGGATTGTTTCCGCGACGCTGAGGATTATCTCAGAAATATTTTGTGGTCAGACAAGAATCCCACCGATGACAGGCTCTGGCCGAAACCAGAGTCGACAAGAAGAGAGCTGACAAGAAGCAATGCGAGAAAGTCAAAGTCGGGTTTTAAACGTTTCGAACGTCCTTTATCAAACATCAATGGTGCACCTACTTCTCATAATACCGACCGAGGGGAGAAATCGACTAGTGGTTCTGGAGGGAATCAAAAGGTACATAGCAAACCTCCCCACGTTGGCATGAACAAGAACCAAAGCGCGCGCGTTGGTAACGGTAATGGCATTGGTAATGGTAATGACGATAGCTTTGGCCGCCGAAATCGAGAACCAAATGGAGCTGGAAACTCTACATTATTAAAGGCTTTAAGAGGGAATGCTCGTCGAGCAGCCGCCAAGAAAAAGGCTGCTAACACAAGGAACGAGACGCTTTCCATAGTAAACAACACAAGTGAAAAGTAAGAGTGCGATGATCGCAAAAGGTCTTTACCGAAAGACTAAAATAATCAATATTTTAGAAAGTTTAATACATTGGCTTTGATAGTTAACTTTATATTTATTCAAATTAGACTTCTATTAGTTCTTTTTTTTTTTGGATTTTGCCTCTGCCAATAAAAGACCTTTTCGGGCTACAGCATTGCCAGGATTCATCATAAGGGCTCGTTGTAATCTATATGTTGGCCCAGGCTTTTTCGTCTGGATTTCCTTCAGCCAATATTCCAAGGATATTGCTTCTGAAATTGTTTTTGAGTCCACGAAGGATAGAGTTCGACTGTTGATTCGACTGGATGACATCAATTCTTGTGATGACATACAAGCTGCTCTGGATACAGCTATTTTTGCAGATTCAATTGCACTATTCTCAATGAATACCTTTGCTAATGACAGCCAAAGGTCAGCGCGATCCGGCTGGTTCCAGATCTGCCGTTGAAGATTCGTTGCTTCCGTAGACACTGATGAAGCGCACTTCTTTTTCTCATTCATTCCAATTGGAGCTTCAACAGCCACGGCAAGTTTAGTTATCGAAGCATCATGAAGAGACTTAGATGAAATATTCTCTCCCCCTTTGACGAATCCCGCCATTTCTTTTCCCTTCATAAAGATATCATTTTGCCACATTGCATACGGAGACATACTTGAACCCTTTTCAATCGACATTACACCCTGGAAGACTGAAGCTGCTCCATTTGCGCTGAAAGAGGCATCCATGTATTCATTCATAAACGAATGACAATCTTTCCTTTTGAGGGTACACAAATTGGAAAAAGGCATATCTTGCTTTGTCTCCTCATTAGAATGCAGCATCCGACCAGTTAGAGAGAGGCCGAGTTGGGCTTCAGGATGTCGCATTACTTGCAAAGAGGCTCGGTAAGCATCAGCCGCCTGACTGATGCTATCATTTGGTTTACATTTGTCACCTTCTGCAAGAATCCTTTCTGCTTCCCGCTCAAGTATAAAAGCACAGTTCATCCACATCATTGGGGTATCAGCAACTTGTGTCAAGGCCTCCATCGTGCTTCTCGAGGCGTTAATTGCAAGTTTGGAAGTGTACATGAAGCCGACATTGGCGTAGGCATCAGGAGACATGCTTTCTATCTGAACGCATCGACTAAATGCATGCTGGGCCAATAAGGGATCTTCTTTAAGAACAGAACATCCAAGACCGCACCATGAAGGTGCGTGGATTGGATTGTACTCGATTGCTTGGCGAAAAGCTTCTGCTGCACGATCGTATCTAGCTATAACCTTTCGGCTTCGTGGATTATTATCGCTGTCAATCTGAATCGAAGACATTAACTGAGCTTGTAAAAGTATATTTAAAGCAATGTCACACAAAATCGAGCTCTTAATAGCAAGCATATCTTCCTCATCCCCAAAACTTGTAAGGGATGATCGAAATGCTTCTTCTCCTCTTGTAACAAATTCCAATTGCTTTTGAAAGCAATATTCCATGTCCTGAATTGGATTATCGTCATCACAAAATACCTTGAAGGGAAAAGAGGCTCCAAAGGAGTATAAATCTCCAAGTAGTTTGAGCTCACAACCAGATTTAATGGAAGAATTCAGACAATTTTCGATACCATGTTTGATACTGAAAAATGCAGCGCCAGCTTTTCCATCCATCAAGTCTCTCTTTGCTGTTGAGAATAATGCCACTGCTTGTCCATATAACGCGACGGAAAGCCTGCTATCGTTCCTTAGAATCACTCTTGCAAATTTTTCTGCTGCTTCATCGAAACATCCTAATTCTTGTTCTACTTGCGCACAGGAGATGAATGTAGCCGATTGTACAGAATCTATTCCCGCAGCATCAATCGACGCATGAAAGGCTCGAATCGAAGCAGTGAATCTACCAAGTCTACGGTAGCACATCCCCAGGTCAGTCAGCGCAGCAGATCTTTCGTTCACTTCATTGGATAACGATGGAGGTTTGTAAAAGATACCAAGCATTTCCTTATCTGGAATTGAAACGTCTCGGCACCGCAAGGCTTTGAGAATTGCAACCACGGCTAAGTCATCATCTCCGTCATTGTACGCCTTATTCAGACCCACTGCATTCCATGCCCATCCATTCAAAGGTGAATTTTTATCAATGGCAACTTGCAAAAGGCCTATATGATCTTCCTTACTGGAAGCCAGACGCAACAACCCCCGTCCTGCAATCGGATTGCAAGGGTCTAACTTAAGGCTTTTCACATAACATCCCTGAGCTCTCTTTGAATCTCCCATCTCTTCGTACCAGATACCTAAAAGAGCAAATGGATTAGGTTTTGATGAATCCAATTTAGCTGCTTTCAGTAAATGGATTTGTGCTTCTTTATCTCTAGCTTTATTTCGTTCTTTATGGACGTAAAAGGCAACACGTAGCAGAAATGCTCCCAAGGCCATAGCCGCGTCAGCATCTAGTGGTGAATCAGCAACTGCAGTCTTTAGGAAGGAAAGAGCTTCTTCAAAGCGACCAAACCGAATGAGCGAATCAGCAGTCAATTGTCGAGCGACACTCAATTCATGAGCCTTCGATGCCTCAAAAATTGATCGTGAGTGCCAAATGGAAAGAGGGTGAACTACAGGTGGTACATCAAGATCTTCCAGAATTTCAAGACTTTTCTTTGTTTGCGATCCGTTGATAGAATCGCTGTATGTATACTCTTCTTCTTGATCAGCCTGGTGTATTCGTGCCAGTCCATTATAACAGTGAGCTCGCAACAAAGAAACAAAGTAGGCATTCACCAAAAGCTCATCATCGTCTTGTTGAAGTTTTCCAAGTACTCCGCTGTATTGCTTGGAGGCATTTTGCACGAAGCCACCTTTTAGTATATCTGCATCAGCAATTGCTAGCTGCAACAGAGTATCTTCCGATACTGTTAGGGGTCGACCAAGGTCAGATTTTGCAGCAGCTAGCAACCGTCTAGCATCAGATAGATTAGTGCAGTATGGCCATGAGTGTTGGTAAAAGCCTGACCAACTCACCAAACATTGTATAAAATGCAAATATCCTTTTTTCTGTTTTTTCTTACTCCTAGTAATGGCATCATTTGTAATTTGGTATATGCTAGCATTGTCGTCTTGACAAACAAAACACAATGCTGATTCTTTTGCGTGTTGCCATCGTAGTGTAATTTTCGTTACCGAGCTCTCTTGGGTTCCGACGGTCAGTGCTATCTTCTCTCTTTGTACGCGCTCTGACTCTACCTTTTCTTGCCAGTGAATCAATCCTGACAATATGTCGGCAACCAGATTCAATTCTTTATCAAGTGGATCGATTATAATGTTTCCATCTCTGTCTCCGATGAGCATCCAAAAAATGTCCGGGAGTATCGAAACGGTAGTCTCAATTAATTTCATCTTTGCATTTCTACTTCCATCGTTTCCCAGTGTCCTATTCAGCCATTCGATTGATGCTTGTATCCGTGTTTCGTTACTACTTTTTACATCCTCATCGACGCAAGGCATTTTTTCTATATCGGTTATTTGTTGTTCTATTTCCTTTAAAATGGGAAGGATATATTGAAGTAGTACATTCCACGTTTTATGGTACGATCGTGTCTTTTGACTAATAATTCCAGCCTTATCTTTCAATCGAAGGATTGATTGATAGACCCAATCAAAGGATAGGATTAGATTCTTGATCTCTCCTTCATTATCAGATTCGATGCTGCTTTTCCTTTCTTCTCCTTCTTCATCTTTACTACTATTATTATTGGAATTCAGATTATTATTAAAAGTGAATTCCCACGTAGCGATTAATGTATCTCGTAAGATCGTCGCCCTTTCAATAAATTGATTTGAGATTTCAATTTCTTGTGCCTCATCATCATCAGCGTCTTCTTCTGCCACGAGAATTTCCACATGAAGTGTTTGATATAACATAGTTTCAGAATCGATCGTGGTCGGGATTGTTGTTGATGATTCTTCTTCTTTTTCGTGCTTAGTCGTTTCTTCTTCTTCTTCGTAGTAAGATTGGCATGCGATTAAAGTTGATCTAGCTTTATTAGCATTATAACGTTTGATATCTTTCTTATCGAGCGGTGGTAGATCTTGTGTAATCGAATCTCCAAACGATTGTGTTATTGTTGCTTTACTTTTGTATTCATTACAGGACGCTGTCGACAACGGTATTCGATTTTGATTCAAATAGCTCTGTATCAGACGTAATTGTAGTTCTGATGCTCTCTTAGTATTCTGTTTCAATAGAGCGATACGGATAAGATTTTCAATCGAAATTTGTGCTTCATAAGGAGAAGATTGGGTATTATTGTTGTTGTTTTCAGGTGAGGAAGAAGAAGAAGAAGTAGCAACTTTCTCCAGAAGAGTCCAAACATCCCATATCTTTTTCCACATTGGTGGAGTATCCGATTGAATCAAGGCTGCCGTGGTATAATATCCCAGTGCGATTTGTAATATGGCATTGAAATAACTATCGATATTATTAATATCACCGATTTCTGTGTTACTATTATTATTATCAATGGATGGTGGTGACGGTATTCGTTGTAATAGAACAAGCCATCTTTCGTCTTCAATTTCCTTTGCTCTTCGTATAGCACCCACATTTTCTTCGGACGGGATGAGATGTTTTGGTAAAGCACTACTATTACTATGAATTTTCAATTGGTTGTAGAATGCTTCTGTTATACGTCCTGCCATAATGTTAGCTCCAGCTAAGAGTGGTTTAGGGATTTTTAATAATGAGTCGTCGACTAGTAAAGTTTTTCCTATCGAAGATTGAATCTGTTTGTAAATTTTGTTCTCATCTTCCACTAAAACTCCTCGTAACAGTAATTCCATTTTCAATACGCCTATAAGTGCGTCATTTGCAGTAAGTGGTGGATTTGTCGTCGTTGTCTCCTCGGATGGTGATGATGATGATGATGATTGATCAAGGTAACGTTCCTTCATAGAGGACAGGTAAGCCTTCAATTTCGCCGGTGATAGTGTTGAACTGCCCATCCTTGATCTCTCTCTCTCTCTCTCGTTAGTCGCTAGAAAAATCTTCGGGTTTCAATTCTAACTGTTCCTGTATCAGAACTTGTGAGTGGCTATCTACCCTATTCTTTATAATTATAGACGATGAATGATATTATAAAAGCAGTTCATTGAAACTAACTACTTCCTGTACTGAAAGCTAATGATTTTTATCTGAAATCTGAAAATCAAAAATCTTTCTGAATTTCTGGGCCCTCCTTTTGATTTTTTTTTCATTTTCGATTCATTCACGCGGCGGGATTAGACGATCGATCACGTGCATGCCACAAGCAAATTTTTGTTCAGACCATCACTTTCAAACTTTTCCGCGAAGAACAATGTGCTGTTATAGCACTGTATCAACAAAGAATTATTTGCAAAAGCCAATATACAATAGCATCCATACCAGTGTCAATATCTCTGTCACCTACGGCACCATATATCATTGGCAGATCCTTTGTTGCTATTGAAAATTCGTACATAATAGCAGAGAAAGTCGAGTCAAGTCAAGCCAATGTCTTTTTTGAGGTCGTCGTCCACGACGAAAAAGATCTTGGGTTGTAATAATTACAAGTACTCGACTACATCATTGTTGTGTATAACTAAACCGTCGACGGCGATGCATCGTGCTGCATTTTCAAGTCTTCCATATTTTTCACGGTCGTCTTCTTCAACTTATAGTCGATGCCGATATACACCTGCATTATCGAAACTCACGACGAATACGAATACGAATACGAATACGAATACGACGACGTCCACTACGACGATGCACCGATGGAGTAGCTCAAATACTACATCCGACGAAGACGATAAGAAAAACAACAACGAGTCAACTTTAGAAACGGTAGAACCATCATCTAGTGAAGTAAGGAAATCAAGGATACGAATCGCGAAAACGCTAGGAAAACATGTATGGCCCAGTGATGATTCTCCTGAGTCTAAATCACGCAAACAACGAGTCGTCTTTGCGTTGAGTTTGATGATGGCAGGGAAAGCCGTTAATATACAGGTTCCATACATTTTCAAAAGTTTAGTGGATGCATTACAATTGGATACGGCAAATGCAATAGATGCGGCAAATACACTAACATCATTATCGACGGATACGACGACCAATGCTGCACTTGATTTGACGACTGTTACTACAGCGACTGGTATACCTTTAATTGCCATACTTTTGGGATACGGTATGTCACGAGGTGCTGCTTCAGGATTTCAAGAATTGAGGAATGCAGTTTTTGCTAATGTGACACAGGAGGCGATTCGGAAAGTAGGACAGTCTGTCTTTCAACATGTACATAGTTTGGATATGCAATTTCATCTTACATCCAAAACAGGAAATTTATCAAGGATATTAGATCGAGGGAATCGTTCTATCAGCTTTGTTTTGAATGCAATGGTATTTCATATTGCACCGACGACCGTTGAGGTTGGATTAGTTACAGGATTAGTATATTTCCAATTCGGTACACCCCATGCATGTGTCGTATTAGCAACAATTGCAGCATATACAGGATATACAACGGCTATCACACAATGGAGGACACAATTTCGACGTGATATGAACCGGTTAGAAAATCAAGCTTCTGGACGTGTTGTTGATTCACTCGTCAACTACGAGACGGTCCAGTTCTTCAGTAACGTCCCCCATGAAGTGTGAGCATATTATTATTTAATTTACGTTGACCCGTGAATTTGCAATAGTTTTTCGTCCATGATTTTGAAATGAAAAATAAAATACCAAAATCAAAAGCATTCGACGCTTCGTTTATCTCACTCTTTCGCATTCCTATCCATCCCATTCCATCATACTTATTTTCTGCTACAAAATCATCATAGAGAACGCTACGAAAAGTCTCTCAGGGGGTATCAAACGGCTGCCCTTCAAGCACAACAATCACTTAGTCTACTGAATTTTGGACAGGCAGCAATATTTTCAGTTGGACTCACAGGGATTATGATCCTGACAGCGCAGCAAATCGTGGATGGGACTGCGACAGTTGGTGACCTAGTACTCGTTAATGGACTTCTATTTCAGCTATCGGTTCCTCTTAACTTTATTGGTTCAGTTTATAGGTAAGTACCAAAATAATATATTCAAGCTGAGACACGAGAATGAAGAATGAATCGTCTTTACATTCATATCCGTACCAAAAAAACTCTAACATTCTAATTCTAATCTTTTTTTCCTTTTGTGTACATAGGGAAGTTCAGCAGTCTCTCCTAGATATGGAACAAACATTCAACTTGTTAGACACCAACTCACCCATTTACAACGATCCAACAAAGCTTGTTTACGATCCTAGCACGATGATGACTGATATTTCCTTCAATAACGTAGATTTTGCCTATCCTGGAAAGAGTGATCGACAGATTCTGAATAATCTATCATTTACTATTTCCCAAGGCAAAACAGTGGCTTTCGGTACGTAGTAGATTCTATTTCGTTTCGCATTCTGATGGAAATTCGACGATTTGTTGATCATGGAGTAGCATCATTGTCGTAATCTTGGGTGGATATTGCTACCCAATGGACAGAAAAGTCTGCTCATTGGCGACAGGATCGTCTGTTTACGAAATCATCTGAAGTTAAATCCTTTAATAATAGTAATCAAAAATACTCACCATAACCTTTCCTAAATCTTTTCTTTTTCACAACAACAACGCCCCCCCCCCCCCCCAAAAAAAGTCGGAAGCAGTGGCTGTGGGAAATCAACGATTCTGAGATTATTGTACCGGTTTTATGACCCTTCCACTGCCACTAGTGAAATTTCTCTTGGTGGACACGACCTCAAGGACATGTCCTTGGATTCCTTCCGCGAAAATATTGCTGTCATCCCACAAGATACCGTCCTTTTTCACGATTCTATAGGATACAACATACAATATGGGAACTTGAAAGCCAGTTGGGAGGAGGTTGTTGATGCAGCTAAGCGAGCAAAGATACACGATACAATAATGAGCTTTGCTGATGGTTATGATACTGTAGTTGGAGAGAGAGGTCTCAAGCTATCGGGAGGAGAAAAACAGCGAGTTGCTATTGCTCGAGCTATTTTAAAGGACGCACCGATTCTTCTCTGTGATGAACCCACATCATCCCTGGATAGCCAAACTGAAATGGATATCATGAATAACATCAAGCAACTGGGACAAGGTCGTACGACCGTTATCGTTGCTCACCGTCTGTCGACAATACAAGATTGCGATGAGATAATCGTACTTGATAAGGGAAGAGTAGTTGAACGTGGAACCCATCAGGAACTTTCCGAGCTTGGAGGTCGCTATACCGAATTGCTGTCAGTCCAGTAGTAGTAGCTCATAACTTATATAAGTCTTCTTGAACTCCCACAGTCTTCTCTGCACTAGCTAGCTACTAACTGCATGCCAAAAATAGATCTTGATATTTCGAAATTAATAGCGTCGATTATAATTTCATAATCCATCTTGGTCTTTCCTAGAGACTCAATCACATATTATTTGTATGGATGTAAATGATACATTTTTCTAGTACTTTTGTTCATTCCAATTTGGGCTCACGATTTCAATGATCTCCATCACTATCATCATCATCATCATCATAGCCATCATCTCTTTTATTCATTGAATTGATCATGTTGCATCTTCCCCCTTTGTGTGTATATTCAATATAGATAGAGGATTGAAGTAGATTTTAGTGATGTTATGCTTCATACTTTATTGTTACGTATAGTGCATAGGAAAAGTATGTACATAGTAGAATATACACTTCGTCAATCCGCGAACCGCACGCACATTTCGTACACGTAAAGTTCCGTAAACCGTACGAGTGTATTACAATACGCAAACAATCAATACGAAATTGTCGTCGAATAAAGACACCCACAATGAATAGATCGGAAAAGCATATTATTAATTAAAACGAGACAGAAGAGAGGAATAGATAAAGAGAAAAAAGAAAAGGAAAGAGGAATCGAAATAACGAGAGCCAGCGAACTGCATCAGCAAAACTAAGTTACTTTTACAACAGCTATTCAATTCTTACGACAACAATAAATAATCATGCCGTCCGGAAAGAAGAAAGCCGACGCCCACAAGGTGTCGAAAAAGGCAGAAATGAAGAAGAAGAAAGGACAAATTGAGGACCGAACATTTGGATTAAAAAATAAGAAAAATTCTAAGAAAGTACAAAATTATGTCCAGTCTGTCACACATAGTGTAAACAACTCTGGAGATCGAAAAGAACGGATGGAAGCAGAAAAAAGAAAGAGGGTAATAGCTCAGAAAAAAGATCTGCAGAAAGCAAAGAAAGAAGAACAAGATGCTCTATTCAATGATGGTATGTGTGTGTATGTCGTGTGTGCGTGTCGTTAGTTGTTGGACACGAGGGGAATAACGTTCTTTTCTTAATTCAGATTTATTGCTCTGCGAACGACGTGGACTGACTCTCATAAAACTTTATTCACTTTATTTTATTCTGCATTGTTTTTTTTTCATTTCTTTACAATAATTTCCTGCAGCTTTGGGAGCACTCAGTAAGAAAAAGGGTACTAATTTCAAGGAAGGACAGGTAGAAGCTAAGGGAAGAGATGGAAATGACGAATCTAACAAAAAAGGAACTTCTCGAGCAATGAAAATGATGTTTCAAATGGATGGTATGTTTCTTTTAAAGATATGTTTCAAGTTATAATTGTTTGTTTGTTTGTTTGCTTGCTTGCTTGCTTTAAACGATGCTGTGAATTTTCGACAGTCGACGTGAAGTGATGGAAGTGTTTTTCTTTATTTATTTATCTTTATTTATTTATTAACACAATCATTTCCGTGTTGTTGGTTCTAATTACTGTAATAGCGCAAGAGATGGAAGACAAACTAAGAGAAGATGTAAGTGAAAATTTTGATACTATTCTCCCTATTCTCGCGAAGCTGTGACTTGATTATATGATTGTGAGAAAAATAAATGATATCATTATCTCATCTCTTTTTATTTTGTATAAATGTGTACATTTGCAGCCAAACTACGTTCCAACTCTTGAAGATGATATTGAGGCAGAACGACAGAAGAAAGTGAAAGAATTAAAGATAAGTGGAAAAGGAACGAAAGTTACACCAGAATCATTTGCAATATGGCAAGAAGGGAAACGAAAAGTTAAAGCAGCGATTGCGAAGAAAATGGTTGAACGAGAACTTAGAAAGAAAAAGGGTGGAAAAGGACTGGGAGTTTTATCTGGACGTGCCCTGTACGAATACAAAAGAGATTTATTCAAAGATCCAACACCGGAAGAAAACGAAATAGCAGCTGCAGCTCAAATTGTTGAGGATGTGGCAACGAAAGTACAAACTGATTTATTCTTGGATGGTGATGACGATGTCAGCCTCGATGATATAGACGAAGAGTAAAATCAATCGATTTCGCCTACTGTATTTGTATACCGCTAGGTTAATAGTAGCGAGCGAAAATTAACCTCTCAGTTCTTTAGTGCACAATGTGCTCACGTTCAATTTCCAAACACGCACAGTTTCTCGATCTACAGTTTGTATTCTTATTCGTTGTACACACCTATAACTTCCACCTAAAGTTTGATATACTTGTAACATAAATCAGAACAACTAAAGATGCAAAGTATTATATTCAACATACAATCCAAGTATGGGGGGAAATAATAATGATGATGGAAAAACAATCAACAATTTAACTTATTGGAAATATTTTAATTTAGAGCTTCTTTAAAATAAAAGCATTAGAAAGAAAAAAACGATACGTCTGTTGTTTATAGTCTGGTGGCTACAATTTAACTTTATTATTATTCGTCGTCGTCATTCATTCATTCATTTGTAATCATCCATAATCATTCATTCATCATTCATTCGTCATCTTCGTCAAAGTCATCAGGATCAACTCCAGGATGTATTGCACCCCATCCATATTTCTTTGCCAATTCCATATCTTCATTTGACAAATCACTACGGGGTTGTAGGCTAGATTTCAATTCATCTAACTTATCTGGTGTAAAATCACCACGAATTGCACGTTCTCTCATATCACGTTCAACCTCCACAATTTGATCATGTAATTCTTGCCTGGTCCATGCTGACTTCGGTGGCTTTACTCGAAAATCGTACCAGTCTGGCACGTATTTTTCACGAAATTCATCATCTTGTGCAATTTTACGTCCAAGGATTGGTGATATTACAAATGCTGCTGCTAAACTAATAAATATACTAAATTGTATTACATTTGCACTTCGATGTTCCTCTGATTTTTGTCGATTCTTGGATGGTAATAATCCCTTCTTGGCTAATATACGAGTTTGTGTATATCCCTTCATTTCCTTATTTGCATGACGTACTGCCGCATCTCGTTCTTCGGGTGTCAATTTGTTCGTGGTACTAAAATTAAAATGCTTATTGTTGCATCGTAATCCGCTGCTTTTGCTGTTGTTTGTTGCGATCCTCTTTGCAATCATCATCGTCGAGCGATGATACATTGTTGACGACATTTTAAAATATATACAGTGCAACTGCAAGCGTAATGTAATGGGCCGTTTTAAATTAGACCAGCAGTGGTAGTCTTCTTGGGTAATTCTAATGTAATGGGCCGTAATATGCCATGTTAGTATGATGATTCATTCTTTCGAACACATTTTATTTTGTGATTTTATTTTGTTCTCGGTTTCGATCTTAGTCAGCGCGATATAAATTTCAAATTGTAGGAGGGCCCTGAATTCCATTCACGAATGCTGAATGTGTGAATGAATGATGTTCGAAACTTACATTTAGATATTTAAAATTTATGGTTTGCTTATTCTATCTTCTGATTCATTGTTCTTCATAATAATCATTTGAACTTCTCAGCAAGTTCGAAAGTAACTGTGTGATCCAACAAAACATCATCATGTCGTTGGGGAATAATATTGACAACGACTACGACGATGAACAGCAACGATTTCTCGTAAATGGGACACCATTTTCATCGTATCAAGATTTGACAACCATGATTGGAAAGCTGAAACCCAAGAAGACTACAAAAACAAACAACATTGCCAAGACAACCAATAACAGCATCATGAAGCGAGAAAAACGACGACGGCAACATCATGATAAGGATAAGGATAAAGATATGGATCAGGATCAGGATCAGTTGACAACAATAGTAACATCGAATAATAATGAATCATTGCCATCATCATCGTCGCTCCCTCTACTACCAAATGAAATAATTAGGGATATTGCTATATATTTTACAGTAAAGAAATTGGACCCCACCAAGACTCGTGCAATCGGTTGTTCTTCATCATCGTCGGAACTTCATGAACTGAAAGAATGTCTAATCGATTCGTCGTCATCATGGTGGATTAGTTCCATCAACGAAGGATCGTTCCATAATGGCAAGGGTGAAGAATATGTTGAATTTGAATTGGATAATACAAAAATTGTACGTTTAAGTACAGTATTAATCTCTATACCGATGTTACCTACTGGTCCACTCAGCGTTCGTACAATGCGACTAGATTGTTGCGCTGCAAGCAATAATAATAGTAATAATAATAATAATAAAGAGCAACAGTGGAAACCAATTACACCTATTCTTACAGTGGATAATAGAAATGGTTGGCAAAGAATTGAATTGAATGAACCAATTGATGCACAATATATACGACTTGTTTGTCTTAGTAATCAAGCATCAAGGCTATTAGACAACAACGAGATCACCGAGATCAACGATACTTATGGGCATGCTATGACAGCTGTTGGTTTCTTTACCGTAAAATTTGAGTAGAAGAAGCCAAACTTATATATATATTAGAATTGTATATTAATAGTATATTTATTATATTCATTGTCTCAATAAATACTGGTTTGTTTTCTATTGTCTTGAAGCAAGTGATACGATGAATGACTGCGCCATACTGTAATGTATTTGAGATAAAAGGAGGAAGGGTTTCATTCAAATCTCGATCGCTTGCTTGGTTTTTCGCGTCTTTTTTCCTGTTTATCATTATTTGGTGTCGATGAGTCACTCTCTTCGACGCCTTCGACTTCCTCTTCAACAGGTTGTAAACAGGTCTTACTAACAAAAGTTTCGTCAAGAGGTGGAGGTAATTCTGCGCTATCGTCCCTATTCATTTTATGTCGAAGGTGGACTTCTTCTTCTTCTTTGAGTGGCAAAGGTTGCCTCAACGATTCAAGGTGTGGTGGATTCAAGATCTGCTGAATGCAATCCTTTCGAAGAGTCGTATATGATGATTTTGGTGGTGACGAGATGAGATAGCATCCCATATACTTCGCGAATTCAGAAAGGGTTTCAATGAAACGTTCTTTGGGTTGGTGAGAATAACTCGCAATCTGAGCAATTCGTAGTATCTTTCCCTTTTGCATGGAAAATCCAAGAGTGAGAACAGCACATCCAAGAGGAGGGTCTTCGTGAAATGCCCGACAAAGTAGGAGAACGATCGTTGATGATGGTTCCTTGTCTGAAGCCGAAATGGTTACAGACGAAAGGCTTAAATCAGCAAAATCATCGGCGTGTGATGATTTTTTGGTTCCAAATAGCTTTTCTACCCAGTATTCATCGTCACCGCTTGCTTTTCGTAATACGGTCCTTCCCACATCATCTACAGTCAGTTCTTCTGGCAAAGATCGTCCTTCCTCGTCATGCTCGTTGAGCGTTTGTAATGCGACGTCAATTCTTTCTTCTAGCTGTTGCTGACGGCTCAATTGACGTACCAGGCCCGCTTCTTTTGATGCAACGATGTTATTAGTATTGATGTTATTGTCACATCCAGATGAAACGCTGTTTGTCAAATCTCCAAGCGAGGACAAGATGCATATCTTAATACTATCTGGAATTTCTATTGTATTACTCTTCGATAACGATTCAAAAAGGAAGTTCGGTGCAACATCATTGTCGTCTGGATTATTTGTGGGGGATCGATTATTTGTTGCATTGGACATCCCTCCTCCTCGCTTTGATTGTTGTTGTTTAAATGCTCTGCTTGCTGCATATTTTTCTCTTGCCGCTTCTGCAGCTTGTTTTACATCAGCCATTCCAACACAATCCGGAAATAACATGGCTAATAATTTTGCAGCCGCAGTGTGTCTAGCTTCACGTTTTGTACCTCCTACACCATATGACCGCAGAACTTGATAACATTCTCGAGGTTGGGTTGTGTTTGAAGATCCATCGAAGGAATCCACATCTGTTTCGTCTGTCTCAGTATTATCAATTCGTAATTTCAATATTCCAGTACATTCAAAGGAGCCACGAGGAAAGACAGTTGACGAGTCATTAATGGGTATTCCTGCCTTTCGTTTCAACTTCGAATGCTCTCCTTCTCCTTCTCGTTCATTAGTTATGGTTGAAACTTGGTACGTGTACTCTGGCGGTTCTGTTAGTCTCTCATCAATTTGCACCATAGCATGAAGTAGAGAGCTACACACAGAGGCTCCTCGAGACGCATAGTAGGAATTTTCATCTTCATCGTCAGAAGTAGTCGATGTTGTCCCAGGGTACACATGAGGCCATTTATGCCGCTTCCTCGAGTCTTGAACTTCTGACAATCCGCTGATATTCCTTTCTTTTTTGGTCTCGCTTTTCTTCTTCATGTCGTCATCATTATTATGGCCAATCGCTAATTGTTTTGCAAGATTGGGCGCCAATTCTTCAAGAGAGGTGATCGTCCCTATAAGTGACGATCCTTTTGATGTACGTCGCCGTTCAGGTTGACTTTTCGTCGTCGTTACTGTTCCAGGAAGTCTGATCAATATACCAGAATCTTCATCGAATTGAACACCGGGTAGCAATACTTGTAAGGTTCGACGAGACGCTTCATGTTTGGCAGAGGCCTTGGTAATTCCCACACCAATTCCCATTTCAACACCATCTATACTGATAGTCATTTCAAACAAATTGTCGTCAAATTCTAATCGTCTACGTTTACCCTCTTCCATTTTTATATCAGTAAAAATAGGTGCCGTTCGACGTTTTCCACACCATTCGTATAGGGCACTTACTCCTGTCTTACCCAGCAAACTTTCGTCGTTTGGTTGCCGTTGTTTCTTTTTGGTAATACAGGATGCACTACCACCATCACTACTGGAACTAGCTGTCATGGCAATTTTCCGATTGCGACGACGATTTCTGTTATAATTGTCATCATTATTGCTATTGTTATTACCGGAATCATTAGACCCTGCACTATTCCAAAATCTTCGACGACGGCGTCCTCTTTTTTGCTGACCTTGTTGTTGCGACAAAATTTCAGCAGCAGCATCAGTATGATTACATGTAGAATTGGAACAATGTTGGTGAGAATCATTGAATGTTTCTCTTCGAACATCAACGTTGTTGTTTGCGTGATTATTATTATTATTATTATTGTTGTAGTTGGAAGGTGGCATGCGTCTTTGTTGCTTCCGACGACGATGATGATGATTGTGATGATGGCTATTACTACTCCGGTTTTCATCCTCATCCTCGTCTGGATGATGACAGATGCGATCGTCATTCCCATCATCAACATCAAAATTAGTATTATTATTGTTATCGCCACTTTGTTGTAACGGTCGCGATTGTGTAGGTGTTGTTGCTGAAGATCCATATGTAGATACTGAGTTCTGCATCAAATGTTGTGGATAGACGAGCGTTGGCGATGGAATCATAGGATACTGGTGGTGGTGGTGATGGTGATGATGCTGATGCTGATGATTGGGACCACCTGCCGCTAATACCGTAGAAGCTAAATCTGTTGCAATTTGAGCAGCAGTCATTGCAGCTGCTGCTGCTGCAGAGGCATAGGCTGCCGCATGATCTCTCATTTGAGCCTCGTAAAATTGAAGCAAGGCTGGATTACAATTTCCATTTATTATTACGCCGCCAGACGATGGAGAGTGTTGAGGAGGTAGTGGTGGGGGTGACCAAAATGGCTGCTGCAACATTGGAGGTTGCATTTGCTGTTGCATTTGCTGATGTTGTTGCTGTTGTTGGAAGTTCATACGATGCTGATCTGCATCATTATATAAATTATCTACAGAAGGCGTAGAAGCAACAATAGGAGGCACGGAATCATTGTCGACAGCAAGCGTTTGATCCAGCATATTTCTTGAACCTTCCTGCCGCTGGTCCGTTTGTGTTTGGTCGTTTCTATCATGGTTCATCCTATTTAAAGAAAAGTAAAACGGAGTTTCCTGTTTAGATAAGGCTACCGATGACACTGATGTCGAGATTATGCGTCGATAATATGCATTTCACTTTCAACATACACAAGACTTTCGAATTTAGTTTTTGTTCATCGTTGTTACTGTTGAATGTTGTAACGTTGTAACTTGTATCCCACACATTTTAAATTTCAATCAAAAGACTTTTGAACTACTTGTACAAAATGTGTTGATCGTAGTTTGTGTGGTATGATCATACCTTCGAACCTATATTTTACTAGGATGTATATCTATATTACAACATCCATCACCACAACTATTGCGTATGTCAACGACGTACGGACAGTTTTAGAAAAATAAAAATAAGACAATAATATGAACATATTAGTCTATTAAAATTTAGCAATTGTTTCGTAGAAGCATGTGTATTACTTTGTTGAGGCTACGCTAGCTAGCATATCATATATAACGAGACATGGACAATTTTTTGCTGTTCTTGTTGCTGTTGCTGTTGCAGTCGCCATTTCGCTAAGACCGAAGAATTTATCATTGACTAAAGTTTTCCAGGTAATATCGAAAAGTCAATCAACAAATAAGGCACCAGTGAGTGTGCCCCATACAATAACACCGAAGATTTACTGGCATGTGCATATTTAAGGTGATTGGAAAGAAATGCTCGACTATTAGAGTAAGGCCAATTATAGTTATAAAAGCAAAACAGATTGAGGAGCGATACGGTGATGGCTAGTACAAATAGTTTGTAGTAATGTAGAATAATAAAGTGGTGGTTTGACTGCAATAATAGATAACATGTTATATTAAATCATACTACACATTGACAGTTATTGAGGCTGTTGCATTTTCTATTACGAATTCAATCGCGCACTCTTCAACTCTAACGTTTGTGGTGTTTGTTGCGGTCACGTTTGTTATCGCTGTTGCGGTCGCTGTAGCGGTCGCTGTAGCGGTCGCTGTAGCGCACGCCTCTTAGCCCGCTGGTGTGTATGCCGTTGCGATTGCGATTGCAATTGCTGATCCGGTTGCTAATCCGGTTGCTGTTGCTGTTGCTGTTGCTGTAGCTACCCCGTTAGGCGCTTTTACTGTAGATATTGCTATACCTGTCGCTGTTGCGTAAAATTCGGGCGATGATAGTACTGTTGCGGTCGATGTTGCAGTTGATGTTACGGTCGATTCTGCTATCGATATCGGTGTCGCATTACCTATCACTGATGCAGTCATTTCTTTTGCTGCTGTCGGATCTCGAAATCCCCAACTAGGGGGCAGAACTCGGTGCACCACTCGGATCAAGGCTAGGTTTGAGGCTAGGAACAGAACTTGGTGAACGACTGGGCGCGAAGCTCAGAATGGAACTGGGAAGAGTACTTGGGACAGCATTGGAAACAGAGCTCAGTGTACTGCTCGGATCGAGACTGTGAACGGCGCTGGGAGAAGCACTTGAATCAGCGCTTGGATATGCACTAGGAATCGCACTGGGAGCAAGACTAGGGGCAGCACTTGGATAATATCTATTTATCTTTGAAGAGTGAGCTTTTTTTTCAAACTATCATTTGCTAGATCCAATCCCACGATGATTGGTGAGTCACAGTTAATTAGTTGAACCTACTGGGACAAACAATTGCGGCTTCTGCAGGAGTATCTTCTTGAATGTCGCCGTCGCATTCTTCACTGCAGGAATCTTCCGTTATGCACGAACCGGCTGCGAAAACCAAAGAAGCACACTTGCAGGAGTTTTTGCCGGTGCAACTACCGGCTGCAGAGGAGAAAGTAGCTTTGGTTCCCCAACATGAACCCTCACCAGTACAAGAACCAGCAGCAATGGAACCACCAGCCTTGTAGCAGGAACCCTTGCCAGTACAAGAACCAGCAGCAATGAAACCAGTAGACCTGTAGCAGGAACCCTCTCCAGTACAAGAACCAGCAGCAATGGAACCTTCGCTCACTGCAACACAGGCATCCCCGCCAAGACACGCATCAGCCGCAACATAGATGGCTAAACATTGGCAGTTTGTGCCTGGACCAATGCAACTTCCGGCGCCAACTACGATAGGATACGAACTGGGAAAGGCGCTACGAGAAGCACTAGAATCAGCGCTTGGATACGCACTAGGAATTGCACTGGGAGCAACACTAGGAGCAGCACTTGGATCAAAACTTGGGATGAAACTGGGTGCTCTTGGCGATAAACTTGGACCTGAACTGGGCAAGCTACTCTGTGACTCACTTGGTCCTGAGCTAGGACTATCACTTGGAAACAAACTGGGCTTTGTACTCAGAACTGTGATCGGATCTGAACTAGGAACAGTGCTAGGAGAAGCACTTGAATCAAAACTTGGATATGCACTAGGAATTGCACTGGGAGCAACACTAGGAGCAGCACTTGGATCAGAACTTGGGATGAAACTGGGTGCTCTTGGCGATAAACTTGGACCTGAACTGGGCAAGCTACTCTGTGACTCACTTGGTCCTGAGCTAGGACTATCACTTGGAAACAAACTGGGCTTTGTACTCAGAACTGCGATGGGATCTGAACTAGGAACAGTGCTAGGAGAAGCACTTGAATCAAAACTTGGATTTGCACTAGGAATTGCACTGGGAGCAACACTAGGAGCAGCACTTGGATCAGAACTTGGGATGAAACTGGATGCTCTGGGCGATAAACTTGGACCTGAACTGGGCAAGCTACTCTGTGACTCACTTGGTCCTGAGCTAGGACTATCACTTGGAAACAAACTGGGCTTTGTACTCAGAACTGCGATCGGATCTGAACTAGGAACAGTGCTAGGAGAAGCACTTGAATCAGCGCTTGGATTTGCACTAGGAATTGCACTGGGAGCAACACTAGGAGCAGCACTTGGATCAAAACTTGGGATGAAACTGGGTGCTCTTGGCGATAAACTTGGACCTGAACTGGGCAAGCTACTCTGTGACTCACTTGGTCCTGAGCTAGGACTTTCACTTGGAAACAAACTGGGCTTTGTACTCAGAACTGTGATTGGATCTGAACTAGGAACAGTGCTAGGAGAAGCACTTGAATCAAAACTTGAATTAGGAACGGCGCTAGGAGAAGCACTGGGAGCAACACTAGGAGCAGCACTTGGATCAAAACTTGGGATGAAACTGGGTGCTCTTGGCGATAAACTTGGACCTGAACTGGGCAAGCTACTCTGTGACTCACTTGGTCCTGAGCTAGGACTATCACTTGGAAACAAACTGGGCTTTGTACTCAGAACTGTGATCGGATCTGAACTAGGAACAGTGCTAGGAGAAGCACTTGAATCAAAACTTGAATTAGGAACGGCGCTAGGAGAAGCACTGGGAGCAACACTAGGGGCAGCACTTGGATCAAAACTTGGGATGAAACTGGGTGCTCTTGGCAATAAACTTGGACCTGAACTGGGCAAGCTACTCTGTGACTCACTTGGTCCTGAGCTAGGACTATCACTTGGAAACAAACTGGGCTTTGTACTCAGAACTGCGATGGGATCTGAACTAGGAACAGTGCTAGGAGAAGCACTTGAATCAAAACTTGGATTTGCACTAGGAATTGCACTGGGAGCAACACTAGGAGCAGCACTTGGATCAGAACTTGGGATGAAACTGGGTGCTCTGGGCGATAAACTTGGACCTGAACTGGGCAAGCTACTCTGTGACTCACTTGGTCCTGAGCTAGGACTATCACTTGGAAACAAACTGGGCTTTGTACTCAGAACTGTGATCGGATCTGAACTAGGAACAGTGCTAGGAGAAGCACTTGAATCAAAACTTGAATTAGGAACGGCACTAGGAGAAGCACTGGGAGCAACACTAGGAGCAGCACTTGGATCAGAACTTGGGATGAAACTGGATGCTCTGGGCGATAAACTTGGACCTGAACTGGGCAAGCTACTCTGTGACTCACTTGGTCCTGAGCTAGGACTATCACTTGGAAACAAACTGGGCTTTGTACTCAGAACTGCGATCGGATCTGAACTAGGAACAGTGCTAGGAGAAGCACTTGAATCAGCGCTTGGATTTGCACTAGGAATTGCACTGGGAGCAACACTAGGAGCAGCACTTGGATCAGAACTTGGGATGAAACTGGATGCTCTGGGCGATAAACTTGGACCTGAACTGGGCAAGCTACTCTGTGACTCACTTGGTCCTGAGCTAGGACTATCACTTGGAAACAAACTGGGCTTTGTACTCAGAACTGTGATCGGATCTGAACTAGGAACAGTGCTAGGAGAAGCACTTGAATCAGCGCTTGGATTTGCACTAGGAATTGCACTGGGAGCAACACTAGGAGCAGCACTTGGATCAGAACTTGGGATGAAACTGGATGCTCTGGGCGATAAACTTGGACCTGAACTGGGCAAGCTACTCTGTGACTCACTTGGTCCTGAGCTAGGACTATCACTTGGAAACAAACTGGGCTTTGTACTCAGAACTGCGATGGGATCTGAACTAGGAATGGCGCTAGGAGAAGCACTTGAATCAGCGCTTGAATTAGGAACGGCGCTAGGAGAAGCACTGGGAGCAACACTAGGGGCAGCACTTGGATCAAAACTTGGGATGAAACTGGATGCTCTTGGCGATAAACTTGGACCTGAACTGGGCAAGCTACTCTGTGACTCACTTGGTCCTGAGCTAGGACTATCACTTGGAAACAAACTGGGCTTTGTACTCAGAACTGCGATGGGATCTGAACTAGGAATGGCGCTAGGAGAAGCACTTGAATCAGCGCTTGAATTAGGAACGGCGCTAGGAGAAGCACTGGGAGCAACACTAGGGGCAGCACTTGGATCAAAACTTGGGATGAAACTGGGTGCTCTTGGCGCTAAACTTGGACCTGAACTGGGCAAGCTACTCTGTGACTCACTTGGTCCTGAGCTAGGACTATCACTTGGAAACAAACTGGGCTTTGTACTCAGAACTGTGATGGGATCTGAAGTAGAAACGGCGCTAGGAGAAGCACTCGAATCAGTGCTTGGATACGCACTAGGAATTGCACTGGGAGCAAGACTTGGGGCAGCACTTGGATCAAAACTTGGGATGAAACTGGATGCTCTGGGCGATAAACTTGGACCTGAACTGGGCAAGCTACTCTGTGACTCACTTGGTTCTGAGCTAGGACTCAGTGAAAGACTTGGAAGGGAACTAGGAGCAGCATTTGGTGAAAAACTTGGAAGAGAACTTGGTGCAAAACTGTTGCTTGGTTCTGTAGTTGCAATAGGTTCAGAACTTGGTGCAGCACTTTTGGTGGGTTCATTACTTAAGCTTGGTTGATTACTTGGCAAAGAACCCGTTGACAAACTGGGGGCGGAACTAGGTGCGCCGCTTGGATGAACACTAGCAGTAGTAGTAGTTGTAGGAAGCTTATTGTTTGTAGCAATATACATCATATGAGCAGTGCTAGGAACACCACTTGGTGCAAGACTTGGATTGGCACTTGGTACAACACTGGGCACAGCACTTGCGGACAAACTAGGAGTTGTGCTAGGAGCAGAGCTAGGAACAAAGCAACGAGCAGAGCTGGGAGCAGAGCTGGGAACAGAGCAATAAGCAGAGCTAGGAGCAGAGCTAGGAACAGAGCTAGGCACAGAACTTGGCTTTTGACTTGAAACAGCATTAGGCAGTGAGCTTGGCTTTGAGCTCTGGACAACACTTGATAGTATACTTGGTGCAAAACTTGGCTTTTGACTCAGTACAGAACTAGGCAAAGAGCTTGGGTTCAAACTCTGGACAGAACTTTGAGCTCTGCTCGGATCAAGACTAGGAAAAAAACTAGGAACATCACTTGGCACAAAACTCGGCATGGAACTAGGAGCCGCGCTTGGTGAAAGACTTGGAAGAGAACTTGGTGCAAAACTGTTGCTTGGTTCTGCAGTTGCAGTAGGTTCAGAGCTAGGTGCAGCACTTGTGGTGGGTGCATTACTTAAGCTTGGTAGATTGCTTGGCAAAGAACTTGGTGCCAAACTGGGCAGAGAACTAGGTGCGCCGCTTGGATGAATACTAGCAGTGAAGCTAGGGACACCACTTGGTGCAAGACTTGATTTGAAACTTGGTAAAACACTGGGCACAGCACTTGCCGACAAACTAGGAGTTGTACTGGGTGCAACACTTGGATCAAAGCTAGGATCAAAGTTAGGAGCAGAGCTAGGAGCAGAGCTAGGTACAGAGCTAGGTACAGAGCTAGACAAAAGACTTGGCTTTTGACTTTGAACAGCATTAGGCAGTGAGCTTGGCTTTGAGCTCGGGACGACACTTGATAGCATACTTGGTGCAAGACTTGGTTTTTGACTCAGTACAGCACTAGGCAATGAACTTGGTTTCAAACTAGGGACAGAACTTTGAGCTCTGCTCGGATCAAGACTAGGAAAAAAACTATGAACATCACCTGGCACAAAAGTTGAAATGGAACTAGGAGTAGCACTCAGTGAATGACTTGGAAGGGAACTAGGAGCAGCACTTGGTGAAAGACTTGGAAGAGAACTTGGTGCAAGGCTGTTGCTTGGTTCCAAAGTTGCAGCAGGTTCAGAACTAGGTACAGCACTTGTGGTGGGTGCATTACTTAAGCTTGGTAAATTACTTGGCAAAGAACCCGTTGACAAACTGGGGGCGGAACTAGGTGCGCCGCTTGGATGAACACTAGCAGTAGTAGTAGTAGGAAGCTTATTGTTTGTAGCAATATATTCACCACTTGGTGCAAGACTTGGATTGGCACTTGGTACAACACTGGGCACAGCACTTGCTGACAAACTAGGAGTTGTACTGGGTGCAACACTCGGATCAGTTGGAACGGAGCTAGGTTCAGCACTCGGTGAATGACTAGGCTCGAGACTTGGAATGAAACTGGGCTCAGCACTGGGCAATGAGCTCGGTTTAGAAGGAGCAGCACTTGGTGAAAGACTTGGAGGAGACCTTGGTGCAAGGCTGTTGCTTGGTTCCACAGTTGCAGTAGGTTCAGAACTAGGTACAGCACTTGTGGTGGGTGCATTACTTAAGCTTGGTTGATTACTTGGCAAAGAACCTGTTGACAAACTGGGGGCGGAACTAGGTGCGCCGCTTGGATGAACACTAGCAGTAGTAGTAGTAGGAAGCTTATTGTTTGTAGCAATATATTCACCACTTGGTGCAAGACTTGGATTGGCACTTGGTACAACACTGGGCACAGCACTTGCTGACAAACTAGGAGTTGTACTGGGTGCAACACTCGGATCAGTTGGAACGGAGCTAGGTTCAGCACTCGGTGAATGACTAGGCTCGAGACTTGGAATGAAACTGGGCTCAGCACTGGGCAATGAGCTCGGTTTAGAAGGAGCAGCACTTGGTGAAAGACTTGGAAGAGAACTTGGTGCAAGGCTGTTGCTTGGTTCCACAGTTGCAGTAGGTTCAGAACTAGGTACAGCACTTGTGGTGGGTGCATTACTTAAGCTTGGTAGACTACTGGGCAAAGAACTTGGTGCCAAACTAGGGACGGAACTAGGTGCGACGCTTGGATGAACACTAGCGGTAGTGGTAGTAGTAGGAAGCTTATTGTTTGTAGCAATATATTCACCACTTGGTGCAAGACTTGGATTGGCACTTGGTACAACACTGGGCACAGCACTTGCTGACAAACTAGGAGTTGTACTGGGTGCAACACTCGGATCAGTTGGAACAGAGCTAGGTTCAGCACTCAGTGAATGACTAGGCTCGAGACTTGGAATGAAACTGGGCTCAGCACTGGGCAATGAGCTCGGTTTAGAAGTAGGGACAGAATTTGGTTCGCTACTCGGATTATCGCTAGAAGCAGAGGTTGGGATATTACTTGGTACGGTACTTGGTATGGTACTTGGACGTGAAGTAGGTTCTAAATTTGGCAAGAGACTTTGTACAAAACTCAGTGTACCAATCGGATAAAGACTAGGGACAGAACTCGGCACTGAGCTTGGCGTGTCACTAGGTCTAATAGAAGGGATAGAAGTTGGCAATTGGCTGGGTTTAGGCGAAGGAGCAGCACTTGGACTAAAATTAAAACTCGGAGCCGGACTTGGGGTTGGGTGTAGCTCTTCTGTTGGATTGATACTTCCTGAAGGCAAAGAACTCGGATTACTCGATGGTTGAGCACTCGGACCAACATTCGGTGTTACGCTTGGATCCGCACTAGAATCCGCACTAGGAACAAGGCTAGGACTAGGGATAACGCTCGGATCAAGACTTGAGATGTAACTAGGAGCATTACTTAGGACAATATTGGGGACAGAGCTTGGTGTATCGCTTGGATCAAGACTAGGAACGGCGCTAGGAGATGTAAGTGAATCAGCGTTTGAATTCTCACTAGGAATCGTACCAGGAACCGTACTAGGAATCGCACTGGGATCAAAACTAGGGACAGCGCTTGGATAAAGACTTGGGATGAAAGTAGATGCCGCACTCGGTAATAAACTTGGATCCAAGCTGGGCAAGCTACTCTGTGACTCACTCGGTCCTGAACTAGGTCTATCACTTGGAAAGAAAATGGGCTCCGTACTCGGAACAGGTTCCAAGCTAGGAACAGAACTCGATGCATCGGTTGGTGACGCAGTTGGCGATACTGAGGGCGCAGTAGATATTTTAGTAGGCGTCGTAGTAGGTGCAACAGTAGCTGACATAATTACAGAAGATGGAGAATCAGATGGTGCAGATGATGGTTCCTCGGTTGGACTACTGGAAGGCGAAGACGTCGTTGAAGATGATGTTGGTTTATTAGTCGGATTTATTGTAGGGGTACGAGTCGGGAAATATGCTGGTAAGATAGTTGGAGGTCGATTATTGATTTCTTTACTCTTTTTCTCTTCTTTGCTTTTTTTTCCTTTACTTTTATCGTCACCTTTGCCTTTCCCTTTACTCTTTTCACTTTTCTTGCTGTTCGAACCCTTCCCTGAGCTTTTTTGTTTGTAGTAGTTGTTGTTGTTGTTGCTGTTCGTACTTTTGCTGTTTTTCGTTTCGACGACTCTATTATCTATTGATTTCGATGTCTTCGAATTCTCTATTTTGCTGTTTTTCCCTTTACTTTTATCGTCTCCTTTCCCTTTCCCCTTACTCTTTTCACTTTTCTTGCTGTTCGAACCCTTCCCTGAACTTTTTTGTTCGTAGTAGTTGTTGTTGTTATTGTTGCTGTTCGTATTTTTGCTATTTTTCGTTTCGACGACTCTACTATCTATTGATTTCGATGTCTTCGAATTCGACCCCTTTCCTTTTCCTTTCGAAGCCTCGTTTAGTTCACGTTCTAGTCCTTTGCCTTTGCATTTACTCTTTTTGTTTCCTTTGCCTTTTCCTTTTGATGTCGGTTTTAGTTCACGTTCCAACATTTCGCCTTCATGGGCACTGTCGTCGACAACTTTCTTCGAATCAGTGTATCTTCGTAACATCCTAGTACTAGTAGTAGTGTGGTTGGTACCAATTCTAATGGAACGAACATTCTCACCTGAACGAAGGATGTTGGAAAAAAATGAACCTGATCCAATCACAACTATTACTATTAATAACAGCGACAGAACAGAACATAACAACGAATTACTTCTTCGAAAACAACGCGTTCGATGTTGTTGCTGTTGTTGTTGATAATGATGATGATGATGATCATTCACTCCATGATTCTGTAGTGCAGTAGTGAGTGATTCGTGCATATTACTACTGTACTGTTCATTCGAAGAGTACTATTACTACTGCTTGGTTGTTGTTAACATATTTTCATCTCTCTTTTTTCAATATTATGACAGCACATCCAACGGTTGTTGTTAGCCTATTTTTGTATCTCTCTTTTTTCAATATTATGACCACACATGCATCGACACATGCATCGAAATCATATATATTATAATGAAGATGATCTTGTTACGGCACGAAGCGTGTCACATCGGCTTATATGTTCATTGTAATTGTATATATATAAATATTACATACAAACAACGGCGCACTTGATACAGCGACGGAATCCCTTTTCCATCCTTATTCCGCGACGGAATCCCTTTCCATCCTTATTCCCAACTAACCGCGACGAACAATTTTGATATTTTTGACACAAAATTCTACGAACACAATGACGCGCAGATCTCTACAATAGTATCACAGTTTACGTTTCCGGCAGTTGAGAACAATTTTTGGTGTCTAATTAATATGCTTTGATGAAGTTGAAGTTCTATCAACTCCTTAAATATCTCTTTTATTACCCCACTCAGTACGCAGCCTTAAATTAGTTCTCGTAACCAATCCCAAGCCGTCATTTATATTATGTCGAAGCGCGTACACGTGCATTAAAAAGATATGTCTGAATTTCGCACCATACAATACAGTATTTGCACAGCTCGTTCTATGATGTTCTGCTGACGATACAAAAGTATACGGTATTTTCTACTATGAGTCATACTATGATGTTATTCTGATTAACAATTAACATTTTACTATGTTTGTTTGTGTATCATCTATCAATGTCTAAGACGCGATGAATTTTATTTTGGGACTGTCAGCAGAGATTTAATACAATTAACTGTTGTCTTGTTGTTGGGAGCTGATTTCATTGTTTATTGAAGAAGAAAACAACAATTTTGTAGAATATCACAAAGTGGTGCATTTTCTAATTAGGTGCATGGTGACTGTTCCTTCGATTTAGTCCTCCTTCAATCTTGTTTTTCCAACACCTTCCATTGTTCTGCTGAATTCATTTGCAATGGATAGTTGCCATTTCTTTCTGACCTCGTGGTCCTCATGGTTGATTAGGTGTCTGTATTCTAACATGTTGCCTGTTGTTTCATCGTATACAGCCATTGCATGGTGAGGTAGTAGTTCATTTGCCATTGTTGTTGATTTGATATGAGTTGCTGTTTTTGCTTGTAACCTTTAAGTGTTGTAATTGATCTATTGCAGTGTCAGCTGTAACTCTATACCGTTCAACTGTCTTGTGTCTGAGCTCCTCTGATCACTGTCTTTGTATTCTACCATGTAGTATTGAGTTGCTCTTTCAGCATGATTCAATTAATGATCTCCTGGTGATGCTATTAGGCAGTCCGATCCTTTCTTTTCAATTTCTTTCATGGGATCGTTTGTTGCTTCATTTTGTCTAGTTGATCTAATGCAGGGAAAATTCCAGCTTTTTTGAGTTTGTCATACATTTCTTCACTCTGTATCATTTTATTAATGATTCTTTCTTTCTGATTTTTTGATTGCTACTGTATTGATTGTATTTTAATTGCTACTGACTTTACTATTTGATTGTTTGCGCATGCAAACTTTATTTGATTGTGACTGTTTTATGGTTGTTGTTGTTGTTGTTGTTGTTGTTGTTGTCATTTGGAAAGAAGAAGGATCCTGTTCCTGTTGAATCTGCTAATGTAGTATCAACTGTGGTTGGATTTTCTGGTATTGTTTCTAGTGTTGGTTTATAGAGTTATCTATTGCTCAAGGAATGACATTGTAACCTGTTGTTAATAGTTTCTCTTCTATTATTAATTACTTTTGCTATTATATTTCAATTATTTTGTCATGCCTCAAACCTCTTCATGGTCTAAGGTGTAAGTTGCTGATGGATCCATTCATGGTATTTGTTGCTGTTTTGTCCTGTCTTTTCCTGTATCTTTGCTGTATAAACAGGTCAGACTGGTATGTTTGATGTCATACCCGCAAGTCCAACAGTAGTTGTAATTTTCCCATTTTTGGCTTGTATGCCATTTTCCATTGTTGGGGGAACTCCCCCCCCCCTGCTTTCTTGTTGTTCCACCTCTGGTTCCTCCACTTTCAAGTAATTTGATTCTGTCAGTTAGTGCTTTGATTGTTGCTGCAGTGGAATCCTATCAGGTTATGTTGTGGTTGTGGATGTTTTACCAGTAACACAGTATATATATAGTCTTACTTGTTGTTTTTCTAATTGTACAATTTTGTCAGTTGCTTCTACTGTTGCTTGTGCAGGAATTTGTTGGTTCTCTTTGTTTTGATTGACCTGTTCTTTTACTGCATTATCAATTCCAATTGCTTTCAATGTTCCTGTGTCACTTTTGTTTCCATTTATGATTGCCTTTGTAAAGTGGGATTTGAATTTCTTTCAAGTTTTCTCTACTCTGGCTAGTTTTTTTCAAGCTTTGATGTCTGATGGTGTCAATCTGTAGTTGGATGTTCTCTTCAATGATTGATGAACACACAACTAAATTTAACAGCTTTTCAGCTATGGCCTGATATTGGGGCACTATTTTGAGGTCTTTTTGCTAGAAGAAATAATGTGGAAAACAACAAATTCCACTCATTTCAAATTAAAAATTGCAATTGGTCAAATTGGTTGACACCGGCTGCGGGAAGAAGGCAAAGCAAGAAAGATATCTATTTGAAGTGACTGAAAGGCCAGAATTGAATAACAAACAACAATTCAAATGTTTTCCTTCTGGTGCAGGAGCGGAGGAACAGGGAACAGCAGAGTCATAAAAAAATATTGAATTCATTACAAAATCAATGGTAATAGCTGTTTCAGCATCATTGTTGACGGGATCTCAATACTCCTGCTATGCTATGCTGTCAGTATCAATTTTAAAGCAAGCTTATGCAATATGGAAACCTTTAAAAGGAACAGGTGGTCAATCATTCACTGGAAGATAGGATCTTGATAAGAGGCAACAATAATAGAGGAGATTGAATGAGGACTAACTTACTTGTAGCAATGCGTTGTGTTGTCAGTTGTAACGTGACTAAATTCATTCACGCGAAATGATCGATGATCAAATACGGTAACAACATAAACACATAAAAACAACAAGAAGTACAACAGACAATAGACATATGTGTTAGGACATAGTCTGTGTATTAATCATCAAATATGACGACCGCCGCGACCGCAGAATCAGATTTAACAGTAGCACCAGCATCAGGAGAAACTTTCCCTCTTTTGCCATCGACATTACTACAAGAATCATCGTCATCGACGACGACAGCAGAACCCTTTAGCGAAGAAGAACTTTCTAATGATCTTGCTCTTTTCCTTTCGAATCCTAGCCTGAAGGCAGCCCTTGCCGATGGATCATTAGATCTCGCAAGTTACTCTTCTACCGTAGAGGGGGAGTTGGTTGAGTTAGAGACTAAATGTATTGAGGCATATAGGGAAAAGACTACGGAAATTGCAGGTCTTTGTAAAGAACTTGAAAATTGTGATGGTATATTATTGGGCTTGCAAGAAATGTTACTTGGATTCCAGGCTGATCTAGGTGGTCTTAGTGGAGATATTCGGAAATTACAAGAAACTTCGAAACGACTGGGAATTCAGCTTCATAACAGGAAAAACGCTGCTTTCGGGTTACGAGACTTCTTAGGAAAAATCATCCTCAGTCCGCATTTAGTTAATACAATTGTGAAGGGTCCCGTCAATGATGAATTTCAACAGGCTATTGTTCAACTATCACAACTTTATAGGGATACACACGAAGAAGAAAAACAAGACTGGTCCTGTGGAGAAGCACCGGTAGATACGGTGGCAGGAAAAGAAATGCAGGAACACATTCAACAACTCCGCCTTGTAGCAGTTTCACGAATTCGAGATTTCTTTTACAAACAAATGACCTTACTTCGCAAACCACAAACAAATATTCGTATCCTACAATCTCATGGACTATTACATTATGCTGATTTGTACGATTTCTTAATGGATGCATCACCTAATATTGCTCAAGAATTGTTCAAAGTTTACTACGGTTCAATGAGCAAGACTATGTATGCATTATTTCGGACTTATCAGGCACAGCTTATTCAACTCGATGCAACTAAGCATGCGGCTTCGCGTCAAGATGTCTTGGCGGTAGAAGATGCCTACTTACGAGATTCTATTACAACAAAGGCCAAAAATCGAGTTGACGTCTTTACGCTGGGTAATCGTGCCAATGTCCTTTCCAACACTCACGAAAATCCAATTGTTGCGCACGTAGCTTCGAGTGATCATAAAACTTTCCCATATGAACGCCTGTTGAAGAGCTGCCTACAACATTTAGTGGATGCTGTTACGAATGAACACGTCGTCTGCCTTCAATTCTTTAAGAGGGACGCATTCGAGGAACTCTTCCGGCCCACTCTACAACTGTTGTTGGAACAATTGGAAAATTATCTTTTTGAATGTTGCGACGCCCTCTGTATTTTGCTTATGATTAAGGTCACTCATCAGTTTCGACGGTCAGCTCAATCGAGGAATATTCATCAGATGGATTCATTCTTTGATCAAATTACTCATCTGTTATGGCCAAGACTCAAGACAGTAATGGAATTGCACCTTCGATCGATCAAACAAGGCACGGCTGTGTCTCTCGGATACGTTCCTCCAAATCTTCATGCTCATTACGTTTCTCGTCGATTTGCAGAATTCACTTGTAGTGTACTTGTGATATTACAAAAAGGGAACAAGGTACCGCCACCACTTGGGTCTCCTCGTAAAAATAGCATCGCTGGACATACTACTTCTATGACGACAACTCCTGCTTCTCCTACTCCTCCTCCTCATCTATCGGATGGGCGGATGCAACAAGCTGCCCCTATTAAATCTAGCGCTGGAGACATGCTCCTACAAGATCTGAACGAATTATTGGAGGAATATATTGCTCTGCTTGAACGTCTTTCAGATGAACACACGGTCAATATTAAGAAGATCGTCTTCATGATCAATAACTTAGACCAAGCAGTTTGTATCTTTCAAGAACGACGAGTTGCAGGTGGAAAAGAACTGAATCGTATCCTCGAACTTCTCATGCTGCAACGTGAGCTGTTTGTAGAAGAAGAACTACTTCATGGCTTTTCCAAAATGATAGCCTTTGTCCAGCAAACAGAGCCTAGTCTGGCTACAGGATCAGCTACTGACCAAACAGTGAATATTCAAGTTGTAGAATCATTGGTGAGAGAATTCGCTTCTAATTGGAGATCGGGAATGGAGGCTATTAATCGAAATGTCCTAAGCTACTTTTCCAATTTTCGAAATGGTATGGAGATTCTTAAGCAATGCCTCACACAACGTAAGTTACATATACATATTGAAGTTTTTATGTATTATACAACTTTTCATAATGAATGAGATCTTCTCTGTATTGTGATGATCTCCTTTGCTACATGTTATTCTAATACGATGTATCGTTTTTTATGTCTTTTCTATCAATATAAATTCGATATTTAGTACTTCTGTACTACACGAGATTTCAAGACGTTATTCGCAAAGTTTATAAACGACAGCCTCCCGCTTTTACCAAAGATCTCGTATCAACCACGACTATACTTTCTGAAATAAAGAAGTATGCACTAGCGATTTAAAAAATTAGAGATTTTTTCGTTTGGAAAAGAATTTTAGATACCAAAGAAAATACTTACTATGATTGATTATGGCTTTTTAAATATCTATATTCTTTCTATAATACTTTTAGATCTTAGTCCAAAATTAATCACTGGAAACTATTTTTTTAAACTATTAGAAAGAATTCATAACTCGTGGAAGCACGAAGCTGTAGTATGAATTGTTCTATTTTTGGATTTTTTGCGACTAGTATTTTTCCAATTTTCAACACGCCGTTGAAGACGAGCTTTTCGACCACCAAGACCAAAGCCGGAGCGTTTCTTTTTATTCGCGTCGTATGGGTTCACCTTTGAACTTGTTTTCACAACTAACCGAACTGGCATACCATACAGCTCAAATGAATCTTGAAACTGACGCGTTAGATATCGCAAGTACGGTTCTGGGAAGCTTTTCACATTCGAAAAGATAATGAAGGTCGGTGGCCGTCCTTTGGTTTGAATGATGTACTTAAGTTTTGCTCGGACACCCGCAACATAAGGCGGCTGTAATCCAGTTACAACTTCTGCGAGCCATCGATTGAGTAATCCCGTCGAGATAGTCCGAGCCCATCGGTTTCGAGCATCCAATGCTGCTGGTAAGACATGTTCGATACCTTTACCTGATATGCAACTCATAGGAACAATAGGTATATTACGAAGTATCGGGATTCGCGATTCTATCTGTTCTCTAACGGAATTGGCAAAATCACGAGAAGTGTATGTACTAGACATTTCAATAAGGTCCATCTTGTTCGCCGCTATGACTAATGCTCGACCTTCATTTAGAACAGCATTACAGATTGCAAGTTCTTGTCTTTGAATGAATAATTCCTTCGCATCCAACACTAGCACAGCAACTTCAGCAACTTTCATAGCTCTCAAAGCATCTGCAACAGATTGGTCCTCAATTGAATCATCATCCATTTGCATTCGCTTTGTTAATTTTCTAATTCCAGCCGTGTCTACCAATTGTACAAGCTGACCGTCCCAATCCCATTCGACAGCAATCGCGTCCCGTGTAAGACCAGGTGTCGAACCTGTCAACACACGATCACTTTTCAAAAGTCGATTGACTAATGTTGACTTCCCGACATTCTGTCTGCCTATTATTGCTATTTGCAATGGTTTTTGGTCTCCATCCTTTCCACTATTATTCTCAGATATTTCGTTTGCTGTTGTTGTATCAGTACTATAATTTTCCTGATTATACTTTGCTTCCTTCTCTGTCTTAAGTTTTTCAATCAAAATCGCGATATCTGCCAAACCATCACCTTGTAATGCTGATATTGGAATTGCATTACCTAAACCTAGTCGTAAAACATCACGGAGATTTTCCATGACTATCGAATCCTCGTCATGTGCCCACGAATCCCCCTCTAACTTATTGGCTATTAGGGAGACATTTGAATGTTTGCCTAATTTTCGTAACCATCGTGCTGTGATAAGTAAATCTTGACTCACACCTATTCGTGCATCCCATAGTAATAAGACCTGACAATTTGAGAATGTATGATTGATTGGAACGAGTACAAAAGAATAATTCCGGAAGGGAGATAATGATTATTGAGGAATAGCAAAAGTCGTCAACTGCAATTGACACGCGAAACGTAGACGTTGACAAATAAATATTTGCGATCGTCATGTCAATGTCAATGTCAATGTCAATGTCAATATCAATATCAATATCAATATCAATATCAATATCAATATCAATATCAATATCATCGTCATTGTCATTGTCAATGTCATTGTCATTGTCATTGTCATTGTCATTGTCATTGTCATTGTCATTGTCATTGTCATTGTCATTGTCATTGTCATTGTCAATGTCAATGTCAATATCAATGTCAATGTCATCCATTCGACATCATGTTTTCATTTCATTTCATTTCATTTCATTTCATTTCGTTCAACGAACGCAGCATACGTACCAGATCACTTTTCTTTGCTGCTTCTAAAGTTTGTTCCATCATAGCACGTTCGAGAGCATGTTTTTCTGATTTCTTGCCAGCTAATGCTTGTATTCGATCCCCATCAATACCTGCTGTATCCATCAACGTGAATTCTGTTCCACCTATTCTTCCCCAACATTCACGCCGATCTCGTGTGGTACCGGCAATAGAAGAAACAATCGCATTTCCTTTCGAGGTATGTTTGCTCGAAATCCGTCCCTTGATACCTTCTTTTCCACCTCGGTTTGTTCTTTTGCTACTGCCTAATTTATACGCTCTGTTTCGTTCTTTACATTGTAGTCTATTGAACAGAGTACTTTTTCCTGCGTTTGGTGGACCAAGAATCGAAACGGTAAAGTTGCTATTTCGATGGTCATTGTTTTTGTTATTTTTTTTCGTAGACGACGATAGCCAATGTGTTTGAAAGTTAGGAACTGTCGTTGTCGCTATCGTCGTCGTTATCTTTGGGCAGGAAGGCAGAAATATTCTAGTTCTCACGGCAACAACATACTGCGTCGTCGATCTCATGCAAAACATTCTCACTTTCCTCTACTAGGCCCTGTTTTTTTTTTTGAAAGATCTGATATTGAAAGGATTGCACTACGTTGATCGTTAGAAATCGCAATGGAGTATTTTCTTCTTCGACTTCTTCGGTAGAGGAGAGGAGATGATTGACTTCACATATGATATTTTTAAATTTAGTGTATTTTTAAATTCACATCATAATTTTGTTTGGCTTCGATTGATTTTACAACAACGAATCACGGCTATTTTCTCTATTAGGGACTCAGGACATCGTCTGTTCTCCTCATACGTTTCACAATAATAATATTCACGAAAAAATCATCGGTGACACGAGGACTTCAAGATACCACAAAACAAGCGACGACTACGACAAGAAATATATACCTTACTACCGTACAGTGTAGGACCTATGTCAAACAAAACAAGTGCATAGATTCATTCAACTAATCAATCACCAAACTGAGAAGTACTACCATTAGACGAAGCAATTTCATACATCCCTTGCGTAGTGACACTTGACACTTACATAACATTGAACCAGTGCGTTGTGGCGTTGTGTGTGGTGTGGTTGTGGATTCCCATTATTTTACCTATTATTTCTGTCATCATTCTACATCGATACCAAATACGGTTGTGTAAAAGTAGAATACAATAGGTTCACAGCACAATCACTGTAGGAGGAATATAAATTGACATTGGTTTGTAGGAACGAAGCATAAATATATGACAGAAGTGGGGGTGTCACTGGCATTGAGACGTCACAGAAGTCTTATTGGTTCTAAAAAAGATTTTGGGAAAACAAAAACGACGACGACTAACAATAATAATATAAAACTTGACAAGGAGAAACGAAAAAGACGACTGCGATCACCGTCACCTAGATTTTCGCAACAAGATGTTGTTGGCGATGGCATCATCGACAATAATGACAAAAAGAAGCAAAAATCGAAAAAGAGGAATGATATAATATTGGACGGTGGTGGTCCATCCTATTCATGTTGGAGAATACTCTTTGAAGGGGCGGCTCTCTATATATTCTGTATGGTCCTCCCTAATCTTTTTGGGATAATCGTTCGTTTATACCAAACATTCCTGCAAAAGGGTGGTATAATCTTCTATCAGATTATAGGATATATTTGTTCCAAGTCATGGTTAGTCGAATCACAAAGATGTCGAATGTATCTTCTAAACCTAAACAACGACGATGACATATCATCAATGAAGTCTTCTGGTTTAGCACTAGATGCTGGTATATCAGACGTTGCGATTGTTATCTTACTATCATTGTCTATGGCTATAACGCGAGTCACTCTTGTTCACTTTCTTGTTCCTAACTATCGACAACCAAAGCGGTTGGAGGCGTTAGTCCAATGTAAATCAATACACCTATTAGAATTTGCCTATTCAGGGTCGGTAACACCAACAAAGATTACGCGAATGAAGAGTTTTGCTAACGATAGCGCATTTGTTGATGGAATTCAAATGCCAAACCTTAATGGCAACGAAAGAAAATGTGTAGATGATTATGGTAATTATGAGGATGAGGATGATGTCCAAATTGCTCATAGTAACGAGGATGGTAACGATGATGCTGATGTAAACAACATAGAAATTAGACCTATGTTTCCTTCTGGATCGTCATTGTCTCATCTAGATCGAAAGAAAAGTGAAACACAACTACACAACATCTCAACGCTGGATCACCAAAGACCAGTGAACGACCAGAATGATAACGAATGGCTGTTTGATCATGATGAGGATCATGATGAGGATCAAGGCAATACGACTGCTAATGATCATGAGACTGCTAATGATAATGATGATGCTCCATCAGTATCATTTGGTCTATTGACAAGAAATTCTGCGCAAAACCTCCAAGCATTACTTGAACAGGCATCTCCATCAGCATCTGCTATCGTAAAACAGCAGAAAGGAGAGGCGAGGAGGAGCAGTCAAAATAATTCATCCAAAAACGAACCAACAGGAGATAGAATATATGCTGCACCTAAGTACGCTACTGCAGTTTTCCGTCTTATATATTGCCTCGTTAGTTGTCTAATTGGACTTCGTTATTTTGGATCAGCCAATTTTTGGCCCCCGGCACTAGGAGGAACGGGTAACACTCGGAATTGTTGGGATCTGTCATCTGTGGGGGTTACTAATATCGTCGATTCTGATTTTGATAGTTCCAATACTGTATTGCGACGATATTATCTCATCCAGGCATCCTATCATGTTCACAGTGCAGCGTTTCACTTGTTAACGTCTATTCTCCTGTGGTTCGTTTCCAAGTCATCAAAGAACAAGCAAGAATCGTCTCCCAGATTTCTTGGATTCATTCCAATTGGAATGTTTACACTATATAATGTCCAGATCTTCTTTCAACATATATTTTTACTCGTGTTGATTTTTGGTACGTTCCTATTCTCATCAACACGACGGTTGGGAGCGATTGCTATGGTTGCCTTTGATGCCAGTAGTCTATTCTTACATTTGTTACAGCTGGGGATCAACGCACCACATGAAACATCAAAACAAAGAAGAATCGGGGCGTGGTTTTACTCAAGCCGAAAGTCGGTTATTCTTATATTACATCGATTCCTGGTCATACCTTCATTCTGCTACGCAAGATTCTATGTATTTCCTTTCGTTGTGTGTTATTCTGCATTGGAAGAATCACAAGATTGGTTACATCAGCTAGAGAATATGCTAATTCCAGGTACAGCTAAATTCATTCATGGATTATTTGTAATTGCATTCCTACTATTCCTTCTCCTGAATCTTACTTACTTTTGGAGATTATTAAACCATCCTCACGTTACGTATACACTTCAACAACAACAAATAAAGATAATCTAGATAAACTGTACCGGGTCAAACGCTAAAGATAGGAATGTGAAGGACGATTAAATATTTGAGTGTGCCATAAGAAGCATTACTAGAGGAATTCGTTAGCTAACTAATTTACATACATATATACAATACTGTATTATAGTGTGATACAATAATGAGAATAGTTATAGTCAAATTAATGATATTTTATCTAAATAATAATTTATATATGTATGTAAATTATAATATGTATGTATGCAGTATTTTATGTATCAATTCTTATGTAGTTCGTCATTCTCGTTCTTATTGCCATTGTCATCATCGACTGTGATGCGTGTGTTGTTCATAGAGAATATCATGTTATGTTATATTATATTATATATTCAAATATAATTAAAAGCATTGGGTGCAACAAGAAGGTGATTTACAAGTTACAGCCTTCTTACAATCACTTGTTAATGATTTGTATTCATATTCTGACTTGTCAACAGCAGAGCATACCCCCTGGGGCATATCACCATTCAACTTGTTACCGTGTAACTCAACAACTTCTAATAATTCCAATTTATTAAGAGCTACAGGAATAGTACCAGTAAGTTCATTGTTGAACAACCAAAGACGGCGTAGTTCATTTAAATTTCCAAGTTCATCTGGAATTTTTCCTGTAAGTGTCGCATTTGCGAGAGAAAAAGATGCAAGTCCGGTCATCAAACCCATTTCAGAAGGCAAAGTACCAGTAACATCATTGCCATCTAACCACATGGCAACTAAAGGAGAAATTTGAGTAGAAGAGTAAAAAAATTAATAAACAGAAAGACGATAGCAAAATTGTGAGAAAAAAGAACATACTGTAAATTAATTAACCATCACCGTCAGTCAGGTAAAGATAAAAGAGGAGGAAATATAACTTACACATATTATTAAATTGTCCAACTTTTAAAAAATCTAAATTGAATGCCATATTATTTCGACGTAGGTAACAATACGTAAGTTTATCCATTGTTGTGATCGCAGTTGGGAATGGTCCAGTAAAGTAATTCGATTCCATTTCCAAGTGTGTTAATTTTGTCATTGCACCTAATACTGTATCATCACCACCACCACCATCTAAGTCACCTTCAAAGATGTTATAACTTAGTCGTAATTTTTCTAAACTCGTTAATGATTTAAACTGCGGTGGCAATCCTTGATCATGAAATAAATAATTATCATCCATTAATAATGTTTTTAAATTTTTCAATGGAGTGAATGCATCAAAATCTCCATCTCTCATATGCATAATATTATCAGTAAAGTCTAATGATTCAATATTATTAGCAATAATTGAAATGTCCACAGGAATCTTACCAGATAATCGATTACGTTCAAGAAAGATGGCAGTAATGACCTTATCTTCATTACATTCCACACCCATCCAATCACAAGAATGTGCATTCGACATCCAGTTGTCGGCAACCTTCCATGCACCAGGATCTTCAACATGAACCGATGGGACCATGTTCGTGCTATAAAATAAGCAAGCAAGGAAGAATCGTTGAAGTTTTTCTGTATGTTCCATTGAATTAACGGCCTTATCTCTTGCTAGGAATATCATTGCCTGTCGTTGTGGACTATCTTCCCCGGGAGATTCATTTAGTAAAGTCTTGTCTAAATTATGACGATCATATGTATTCATAAGAGAAATCTTCAGTACAGCTAATATATCTTGATCGACAGTGCTTGCTTCAAACTTGACAGGTGGTACACCTGTACCGAAACTATCATCGTTGTTGTTATTTCTGTTGTTCAAGGAATTCCCACCATTATTCATATTATTACTTGACTCCTTTCCAACACTACCAGCCAATACACCAATTAACACTATTAAAACAACACCACATACAGCAACTGCCCATTTATTATTACGAACTAATGCAATAACAGCAGCACGACGATATCTTGGTGATTTTTCATTTGTGTAACCTTCATCTTCAGTAGCTGGTGCCATGTTCGCTTCCGAGTTGGGATAATCACCACTATTAGTGGGAGGATAATCAGCGGAATAATCTTCAACATCTTCTAATTGTAGGTCATTGTTATTATCGTTATCGTAGCTCATGGTGACTTGACTTTTGTTGTATTTATTTGTTTGCCTGTAAGAGAAGTTTATTTCAAAGTTTTCACGTGTTACACCCAAAGTTTCTTTTGTGAAGTAAGGAATAGAGAAGAAGGAATAAAGTTTAAAAGTAGTGGGAAAACAATGCACAATACTTCACAAGCGAAGAGTTTTGACAAACGGCGTGGAAGATATAGCGTGGAGATAGGAATTAAATTCAAAAAACGATGTGAAAGAAAGACAGTCACGCGTGAAAATGGAAATTCAATTCTAAGATCCAACGGATATGTAAATCTTAAAGACCGTGAAGAACACATACAAAAATTACAAAGAGTGTGAGTCGCCGAAAATCATAATATCGATTACTTACAAGAAAAATAATACACATGTATTCTTGCGAGCTAGACAAGTCACTGTCACATAAAGTAACCCGTGACACACTTCTTCTTGGAGATGGTTCGTGGAACAAAAATGTACTGCTGCGCTGTGGACTCTAAAATGTTCAAGTGCTTGAGCAAGATATTGATAGTCTCCTTAGCCAAGGTAGCTGGCTTTGATAATCTCGAATTCACCAACCCCATGAAAGGTGAAGAAAGTCTCAGGCAACAAATCACGGTAGTACAGTGAAATTGATTGGCGTCCAGAAGTATATGAAGCAAGTCCAAAAGATGGGTGTTGTATTATATATTGAATACAAAGAGAAGAAAACAAATATGTTACAGCCCGGTGCATTTCAATCACGCTATTGCACTTCACCCACACTAATTTCCGTGAACCCAAAGGCATGAAAAAGAAGTATACTAATGTTACCTTGAAACCGGGTGTTGGCAACACAATACTACATAGTTAGATTTGGCCTTTAGAAGCAGAGAAAAGGCTGATGCCGGTGAGAAGGAGGAGGACAAGAGGAAGAATGTAAGGGATAAGAAGACAGAGGCAATGATGACAGTCTAGTGGAGGGGACCAAAGAGGACCCAAAGAGGAAGAGGCTGAAAATGCTGCTGCTAAGATGGCATGAAGGATAAGTAGAAGACCATTGAGCTCCATTGTGGATGAAAAGACAGAGGCAACAACGGAAACCAAGCCAGGGACCAAGGAGGAAGAGGCTATGGTAAACATGAGAACTTATTTTGAGTCCCACTTTGGTAAGAACACACTTTTTGCCGCAATGTTTCCACTATCATAGAAGGATGCTTTTGTAGACTACTATACAAAAGATGGCCGCATTGTAGAGGTTTGCCAAGCTACGCATCCCAGCAGCAGGATTCTCAATTGTATTGAAGACAACTGTGAAACCCACAATATAAGCTCTTGATCAAACATTACTTAGGAAGCACAGATGATCAATTCCTTCTTTGCTTAGTCCATGAAGCTCCCCAAGATGGACTCAACGTGAATTGTACTATTGAATCAGGAGGATGGCAATGGAATCATCATCAATGATGATGATTTATAGTATCAATATTCACCAAAACGACTATGAATAGTAGTGGTAGTAGTAGTAGTAGAGTAGTATATATTATTATATTATCATAATATCACTAATACCTATTTTTATTATGATAGGACCTAGGTAATGTGCAAACTTATCACAACTTCTCTTATGAATGAACAAACAATTTTGAATGACTTAGCTTGGTGGGTTAGGTATACGATAGGATGTAATATTCCATACCACATCACATAACATAACATAACATCCAATAACATCCCATTTCATCATATCATTACATTCTTAGACCTTACAAATCGTAACGTCTGGTCTTCGTAGGGCTCGTTCGCTTCGCTACCGCAAAATCTGAATTTTGATTTTCTCACAGAATCAAAAAAAAAGCTGATCAATAAAATAATTGCCTAAAATACTTCCTCCAAACTCCAAATAGAGGATGAACCAAGAAGTCGAATAAGAGCTCTTTTTATAAAGTTCAGCTGTACAAGTATCAATTTTATTCTCAGAGTAGTTTTCAACTTCATACAGTATCCCAATGAAGAGATGTTTATGTCAAAGACGCTTTGATTTACTACGTATTTTTCCGTCGTCGTCACTATCACCACGACCATCAACACCCAGGTATTATTTTTCAGCAGTATCTCCCCGTCTTTACGAATGGCGACTGCAGCATGTTCGGCTTCTTCGTTGGACTTATGATTCGAATCGCCGTAGCAACAACGACCAACAGCAAAGAAGCTTGAAACGTGCTCTTCAAGGAAGACGTCTTTTGTCTTCTACTTCTACTTCTTCTGATGCTGCAGAAATTACTACAAGTAACAGTACGGACAGTACAAGTACGCCAAATGTCACGACGACGACGACGACGACAGTGGAATCATTATCGAGTATTTCTCCCGACAATAGCAACGACGACGATGATATGATATTAGATATAGTAACAATAATTCAGCAAAAGCTTAAGGAAAGTTCCGTCGAGATCACTGCCCAAATATTTTTCGACCATTACTACAATATCAATAACAGCAACAATAACAATAATATTAGTAAAAATAAGAATTCTAACAACGACCCGCATTTGGGACTTATTGACATCCTCAACAATTTAGACGAGAACCCACAACAATCTGAAGCATTTTTGAAAGCAATACAAGAGCATGCCAACAATAACACCAACAGCAAAGATACATCAACCACTACTAATACTACATTTCGACCAACGATTGATCACTATCGTATAGTCTTAGATGAATGGTATAACTTCAAACTACCCAGTGCAAAGCGGAATCAGGCATTATTAGATTACATGAAACAGTATGCCGGTATAAATTACGAAATAGAAACATGTAATTTAGTTCTAAAGACATGGGCGAAGAAGGGTAATGCAGAAAGAACTCAAGATTTTTTAGATACAATAATTAAAAAGAAAGTACCAGTGGATATAATATCATACTCACATGTTTTATTGGCATGGTCAAAGTCAAAATCACCTTTAGCAGCTAAACGTGCCGATGATATTCTACAACGTATTGAAACATATACAAATTTTGAACCTAATTCAGTATGTATCTTACATGTTACTGAATGTTGGTCTAAATCAAAAAGGTTAGGAGCAGAATTTCGAATTGAAGAATTATTTACAATATTGAAACAACGACTAACACACGAAATAAAGAATAAGAACGATAAATCAATGAAATCATCATCATCATCATCATCATTATTATTATCAGACCACAACAATAATAACGATTGTGATATAAAAAATTTGCAACAAATATTTTGGAACGTTCTTCAGGCATATCAGAACGTGGAGAATGCACATCGTGCCGAAGAATTGCTATTAGATTTTGTTGATGATTATGAAAACAAAAATAAAATATTTCCTCCAACGACTGGAATGTATCTTTCCGTATTAAATTCCTGGAATAAATCAGCATCTACGAATCGCGCTACTCGGTCAGAAAAACTTCTTCAAATGATGGAAAAGAATAATACTAATAATGTATCATTATTCCCCCAACCAAACATAGAATGTTACACTGCTGTGTTGAATTGTATCGCAAGCTCAAAAAAGTCGGATGCAGCTAAGAGTGCTGAAACGTTATTACGTCGTATGGATTTGCAAGAAGAAACTAAACCTAATCTTATATCATTCACTTGTGTTCTAATTGCGTGGGCTCGTTCTGACGATTTGAATGCACCTATCGAAGCAGAACGGATCTATGAAGAGATTCTGGATCGAGGGTTGAAACCGGATCGGTTTGTTTTTGCGGGTTTGATCACCGCCTGGGGACGAAATAATAGTGAACGTGAAGATCCCATGATCAAAGTTGAAAATTACTTTCAACGTATCAAAGATATAGAACAAGAACAATCATCAATACTGTTACCGTCGGAAAATAATGGTGAGAAGGTATCTTCTTCTTTCAAGGCTACCGTCGTAGAGTACACTGTGGTTATTCAGGCATACGCAGATTATGTTTCAAAAAACATTGGTAAGTCAAGGGAGTCAGTAGAAAGAGTCGAGTCGCTACTGGATGAAATGCTGAAGTCGGAAGATAAGAGTTTGAAACCAAACATTTTGACTTATGCTGCCGTACTTAAATGTATTGCAGCAGCTCGGCGTGTACCTGATCGTGGTGATCGTGCCGATATAGTTCTTCAGAAAATGTACTCGGAACAAGTAGAGATTACTCCGTACATCATTAATCTCGTAAAGAGATGTAAAAATATTCGAAAAAAGTCGACACAGAAATAATAATAAGCTACTAATGGTACCATCGTCTTACGGACAGCATAAGTTCAAAATGTTATTATTTTTTTCTACTAATTTACACTGCGCACAGGTAGCTTCCTATGCATTTTTCGTAATAGATTGGAAAGTAATTCATAAGTTTCTTCGGCGCTATCGTTTCCGTACGGCTGTATCCTCCCTGGTAGAAATAAGCTCGACATTTTCTTCGTCGTCTGTACCTGCTCCTCCGTCTTCTATGTCTACATCATCAGTCTTATCGTCATCGCTTTCTTCATCAAGTTTTACGTTTTTGGTACTTTCTTCTCTCTTTAATTCTGACTTTACAGACTGTTTTTCCAAAACAGAAACATACGAATATCGAGCCGATCCCATTAATACTACAATTATCCCCAAACCATTCATAACAGTTATAGGCGTTTCAAAAATAATGGTCGAAACGGCAATCATTATAACTTGTTTTACATTTGCAGCAATGCTAGCATACAGAGAAAAAGAGAGAGAGAGAGAGATGAAATATATAAATGTTGTGAGATGATGGGGAGAAAGACACACAAATAACACTTTTTGTTTTTGTTTGTAGCTCGGTGGATTGGTATGTACTTAGTCATGTTACTCACCAGAGTGTTAATGGTGAAGTCATTTTATTAGCCATTAGTGAGCAAATGTTCAGTGAAAAGGAGAAAAGACCACTTAATAGGACTACTCCCATTACGTAGTAATTCGAATATATCTCTGGACGAGATGCAATTGCCGCAACTTCTCCATTCAACACGCTCAGAATGATACACCATCCCATTGCTAAAGGTGCCATATGACCAAGTAGATCAACAGGATGAAGCTTCAATGAGCCTGTTAACATTTCACCTGAGGCAACAACTTTTAATGCAGCCAATACGACACATAAACAGGTATAGAAAAATCCTAACGTAGTGAAAGTCATATCTCCCCAAACTGCCATTGCGACACCGATAATTATTGGAATGACAGAAATAATACGATTGGAAGATATGACTTTCCCAACTATGATACCCATAATGATAGTAAGAGCGGGAACCGACGATCGCATTACCTGATTAAAATTCACCGACACATGGCGTAATGAGACGTTCCCGATGGCAATATTTAGTGAAAAAATTATAGAAAACCCAATGATACTTCGTTTACCAGCACTGTCTAGTGTTTTTCTTTCAATTTTTCCAAGTAGACGCTGAAATATACCAGTTGTACCAGTTGTTTTGTCATGTTTAAGGCTCATAAATACAATCTGACTACCAATAGAATTACAGACCATATGAACGAAGGATAGAAAATATGGATAGTGAAAATCAACTACTGAAAAGGCGGCCTTATTTAAAAGAGTAATACCAACATTATTGGCCGTCCATATCATTAGCCATAGGCTATAGTTTTAGTAAAATAGACGAAGAAGACAATAGTATGTACAATTAACACGGGAAAGTGAGAAGAAGTAGAGAGGAAAGTTATAATACTTTGGCGATTACATCGGACTGGACAATACCGATTTCACATATTTGTTTAAAGGATACTACTCACAATGATGCTTCCCACAAAAAGCTGAGTCTACCATAACGATACATTTTTTATGTTTGTCCTCTCCAGTCGATGTAGCTTTTCTAAATTTGTGCTTTAGGCGCAATAAAATTATATTCTTGATCTTCTCGTCTCTTTTTGGTCCAAACTCTCTCGCCTTTTCAATCTCTGTTCGAATATAATTACACTTTGACTCTGTCAAGTTTTAAATTTTTTTGTGAATTTAAATAATTATGAATTTACTTAACGAAAAAGTCATTTGAGGAGATTCCTTCAGATCACTAGTGGTGTCCTAAACTAGATAGTATTTAGTTAATTGGCTTATGTTATATTGTGAGCATGTATGTTACTACATGTTATTCTATTGAACTAGAGTATGCAATCAGCTCGGATCGCTGATTCCCTTGACACGATTACATAGACGTTGGAACGTCTAGCGCGCCAGGCGAAGTGCTCGCTATTCGCTCGCCGGTCATGGTCACTAATGACGGAAGGACCGTTTGCTACACTCTCCCACTAAGATCAAGCTTCCGCGTGGAGGCTATCTTGACTTCCATTACAATTCTTCTTCAATGCCTTTGTACGGTGCGAACCATCTTGTTGACTGAGTATCTGTTACTGTAGGCGTTCGTTGTATTGTGATGTTACCATTAGTATGAGTTGCTAGAATTCGGAAGGGACCTGAAGACCGTTCTGATAGTTTTGATTTATTCCATACGATTTGCATCACTCTATCACCTACACGAAAGTGATGTTCAATTCTTCTTTTATTTTGTTTGATTAGATTTTCATCAATCATCTGTTGACGTCCATTTCGGATCGTTGCTAAATTCGCTAGTAATGGTACATCCATAATCATATCTCTACTATATACCATTGCTCCTGGCGAGGTTCCTATAGGTGCACTGACTGAGCATCTCATTGCATGCATGCAGGTTGCCAACGCATTATCCATTACCTGGTTAGCATCATTCTCATTCTGTGGTGGATTAGTGTGTAATACTACTCGTAGTATGTCTCCTATCGTCTGATGCATTCTTTCGCATATTGCATTCGCTTGCGGATTTCGTACTGCTGTACACACATCATGTATACCATATCTTGCTAAGAGATCAACAAATCTCCATCCTATGAACTCTGTTCCATTATCATGTACACATCTATTTGGTCTTGGATATCTTGACAGCCACGAGTTTTCAAACTGTTCTGCGACATGTAACATGGTCTTGTTTTGAATTCGAATCAGTTCTACTAAATTTGTTACTGGATCAATACATGTTAGTGCTTTGAACACGCATATATTTCCATTGACAACTATTTCCCAAGGACCGATTAGATCGATACATACTTCATTCCAAGGTGCTATGTTCGCATGTCTTGGAGGTAGTTTACCATATCCTCTGCCTTGTTGTTTGTACATATGACAGTTTTCTGGACATACATACTGCTTACAATGCACTGATAATCTTTCTGCATGAAATCTAGCCCTTATTGTGTCGTATACTTTTGTAACTCCACAATGGCCTAATAATAGATGATACCATCGTATCACGTTCTGTATCATTGATTGTGGTAGGTATATTTTCCATTCCGGTTCTAATACTGTTGCATTGTTTCGATAGCATATTAGATTGCGTCTGTTGATGACTTTTATCGGATAGATATCTGGGTGAGCTAATGATATTTGTATCAGCGCCGCATCACCAGCTTGATGTTGTTGTATGTTATGAACTGTTGTTGGACAATTCATTTCCTGTAATGTAGGTAGGTTCATGAATAGTTCAATCATTTCAATGTCTTCATTCCGACATATTGTTGGTAGTATTTGAGGATCTTTGTCCTGTTCATCATATGAAAAGAATACATCTTCTTCATCTGTTGGTACTATTATCTTATTCCAATCAATAAGTTTTCCTTTTAACTCATTCTTCCCCGGCGAGGGTCCATCCATTCTAGGGAGCCTTGAAAAAGCATCTGCAAGAACATTGACTTTACCTGGAACGTATTGTAAGTTAATATCATAATCTTCCAGGAAAAGTTTCCATCTCATCACTCGTGGAGGCGATAGCGTGTGAAAGGTTAGATTTTTGTGGTCAGTGAATACATTCAAACGACCTCCATATAATATATCATGATATTCCTTTACACACATAACAATTGCGAGAAGTTCCTTCTCTGTTGTATTATAATTCTTTTGTGATTCAGTTAATTTCTTTGACCAATAAGCAATTGGTTTTCCATTTTGTATGATAGCAGCTCCAAGTTGATAGTCACTTGCGTCTGTATATATATCAAATGGTAGACTTAAATTGGGGTATGTTGTCATTGCGTCTGCAGCAATCATTGCTTTCATAGTATCAAATGCTTGGACTTGTCGAGGACCCCATACGAAGGGTACATCACCAGTCAATTCGTGTAATGGTGCAAGTATATGTGATCGTCGTGGCCACATGCTTTTGTAAAAAGTTACTGCACCAATGAATGATCGAACCATTGTTTTATCAGTCGGTCGACCCAATTTCAGTACTGCATCAATCTTATTTCGCATTGGGGTTATCCCTTCTGGTGTCATGTAATGGCCAAGGAAGTGCGCTTCCTTGACTCCCCATTTACATTTCAAAGGATTGCATTTCATTCCATTTGATGTTAGTCTTTCCAAAACTGTATCAACTATTTGAAAGTGATCATCGAATGTGCCTTTGGTCCATATACCAAGGTCATCCATGTATGCGTCTATATCTAGACCATGTAATATTTTCTTTATCATAGATTGGGCAAAATCTGGAGAGACTTTGATACCCATTGGTACTCGATTGTATTGATATTTACCAAATGGTGTTGTAATTGTACAGAGAGCTTTGCTCTCTTCATCCATTTCAAAACAGTAGAACATCATAGACAGGTCAATCTTTGTAAAGTGACTGTAACCTCTCTGTTTTAACATGATGTCTTGTATTTTAGGTACCGGATACTGTGGACGTTCTAGGTGTTTATTCAATTCACGAAAATCACTCACCCATCTAACTGTATTATTGCTTTTTGGGATGATGAATGTTGGTGAAGCCCAGTCAGTCATACCACAACGACGTAGTACTCCATCCTTTTCTAGATTTTCTAATTTGCGTTTGAAGACCTCTTGTCTTGTGTACGGAACAGGGTATGGCTTTTTGTGAACTGGTTTTGAATTTTGTTTGAGTTGTAAGTGAAGCTTCTCATGTGGATAATATCCTAATTTTCCATCAAATAGCTTTTTATGTTTTTCTAACATCTGTTCGAACTTAATTCGTTCATCTAACGACATATGGTCCTGTTCATCAGCACACTCTTTCGGCGTTACCTCTTTGTATTTTCGTTCTAGTATTGTTTTAATCTCGAAGAGTTCATCTTCTTTGTACTGATCGACAGTATCATTGATATTGTTGTTGTAATGATGTGGAGTTTTCATCGGTACCGTCCGATCTATCCACTTTATGGTGTTTGTTTCCCAAGACATTGAGATTCCTGCTAATCTAAGGAAGTCCCTTCCTAAGATAACATCATACTGACAGTTGGGAGAATCGAACAGTCTGGTTGTTACGAATTCTAATTTTCTACCATTGCTAAACTCTGGCAATTTCACATTCCTCATTGTTACAGATAAGGAAGTATCGAATGAACCTGATGCTGTGGTTGTTATTTGTCGTCGTTCTGATCAACTTGGACATGCTCCAGGTGGTAGACAACGTCTATTCAGTAGTGATCCACTACTTCCTCCATCAAATAACACAACTAGTGGTCGTTCGATATATTGCCCTTGTATTGTTTCACATCTTAACAATGTTATCGGTGCTAAATCGACAGTTGATACTTCTGTTTCAGCTTGTAATGCTGCATATAATTCATTGTGGTTCATCCACTCATTCATACATAGATTAGATTCGCTTTGGTCAGTATTCAACTGATCAACTCTTTGCTCAAACAATGAGGAGTTATTGATTGACTGCTGTAAATTCATTACTGCGTCTGCCTTCACTTCAACACATTTAAGCACTACTTGTGCCTGTCCACGACAGTTGTTGTTGACATCTCTAGATGCAGTGGGCGCTGCTTCGTCAGCTTTATTTCAACGATTGTAATAGCGTCCGTCCGAACACATGTACACTTCATTGTGAGTAGGTGCTATCGATGGTGGCTGACTTCCACCTCTTTGTGCATAATAATGACTTTCTGATGGGCTCACTGACACATGAGATACTGGTGGCGGTGCGCCTTGTGGGCTACCGTAATACGGAGGTGGAGGTAAGTGACTGTAACCAGTTGCATAACTGTTTGCGTGGTAAGATTCATATCCTCCACGTCCATTACCTCTGCCTCTTCCACCATCGCGTCCACCTCTGCCTCTTCCGGCTCCTGCAGCTTTTCCAGCTGGACTGTTGAAATTGGCTGGGCAAAGTTTCCAAAGATGTTCACCATCGTGTTGCCTGCATCTTTCGTTGTCGCCACGACCTTGTCCTCGGCCACGACCTTCACGACCACGACCACGACCTCCTCTTCCTTGGAAGCCGCGTCCACGACCACCGCGTCCTTGATAACCACTCTTGTTTTCACCTTTGTTGTTTTCTTTCTTCTTATGATTCTTCTTCCATTCCTTATCTGCATACAATTTTTCAGAACTCATGTACTGCATCAGCTTTTCTACTGTAGCTTCTTGTGCAGTCACTTGCGTTCTATTCCAATTGATTTGCCATGCTTCCGGAAAGGATCGAAACAAAATTAACTTTTGTTCATCGTCTGTAAGATCTGGTCGTGAACCTTCTAACATTTTAGTGAACCTCATCAATTCTTCCATACGATCTTGATGGGTTGCTACTGATGCCTTCATAGGCTTTTTGCATTCCTCCGACTTGAGGTATTCAATTAAATCTCCTTTTGAATCTGTACTGGTACAGTACATCCGGATGAAGTCGTTTGTTAGGGTATTAAACCCTGAACCTTCATTCACCACATCCACTACTGTTCCTGCCTCATTTGTCACTTGACTGACAGAATCCGCGTATTTATCAGGGTTCTTCAATCTTAATCTCTTAAACTTTTCCGATGGACCATGTCCTAAGATCTTCTTGAAGAATTCAATGTGTTGTGCTGTTGTAACGATATTCAAAGAACTGACTGCCATTGCAAAGTCTTCAATCACATACAATAACACTTCGATGCCTCCTTTATCAAAGGATGCACACTTTTCAAATCCATCGCTCCGTCCTTGGGGATTGATTGCTTTAAGCTTGTATCGGATCAAGTCTTCCTTCTTGAAACCTTCTTCATACTTGATTACTGATTGATTAGCGCTCATCGTTGTTGTTGTTAACCTTCTAGCCTGTAAAAGGTAGTAGTTACTGTGTCCTAAACTAGATAGTATTTAGTTAATTGGCTTATGTTATATTGTGAGCATGTATGTTACTACATGTTATTCTATTGAACTAGAGTATGCAATCAGCTCGGATCGCTGATTCCCTTGACACGATTACATAGACGTTGGAACGTCTAGCGCGCCAGGCGAAGTGCTCGCTATTCGCTCGCCGGTCATGGTCACTAATGACGGAAGGACCGTTTGCTACAAGTGGTCACCTTCCGGTATTAAATAATTCTATTCAATTAAAGTTCAAGTTAATATAGTAGTGCGTGTGAAACACCGTCTAATTCATCTACAGTAGTACTAGTAACGAAATCCGACGAACGGGGGATACTGATTCAGGGGACAAGAAAGGAGGAAGCAAAACCAGTAGGATGAGTTTGTCGCGCCAAAAAATCGACAAAAAGATTAAATATAATTGAAAAGAATGACAATGACAATCACATCGAAAGGAGAAGGAAGAATACCAGTATCAAGCCAACACAGGTTTGTACATTGCATTTTGCACCGCACTTAGTTCTTTCACCATGACCATCGCCTACGAACAAGAGAATTCAGGCGCAGCAACATGTCATATGTTACCATGTAACATAGATTATGAAGGAATGGCGAAAACACATATGTACTTCAAACCAATACTGGTAGAAAATGGTATTTTAGCATCGACTTTTCGTGGAAGAGGATTGTTGGCAGCAACAACAACAACAACAACAACAACAACAACAACAAAGACTCAAGAAGAAGGAGAAGAGAAAATCGAGGATGATGAAAATGAAAATGCTTGCGCTGTGGTTGCAAAACCACATTTACTTTCTATAGAAGAAAATAAAATATTTTCAAAGGTACGTACGGTACGGACTATAGCTTTCGAGGAAGCGAAGCGAAGATGACACGATGGGCTGTATAATATATAATATGCAACCTTAAAAAGGCAGATAGATAATTTTGCCTGCGATAGAATGATTCTTTAATCTCATCGATCATCTAATCTCAACTTCGTTCTGTTTGTATGTATCTATCTATCTATCTATCTATCTATCGTTCATTCATCATTTTCTATTTTCTATTTATTTCGCAAACCACAGGCATCAATAAGTAATGTGGTAGAATGGCATCATGAACACAATCCTCAAACAATCAAATTATTTCATCAGGAAGAAAATTCTCGTGTGCAACTTGCAAATGATTGGCATGAGATTGCCAAAGCGGTGAGTTATCTTATCATACCATATCTTTATTATTATTATTATTATTCGATATTCTACTTCGATTCGACTTCGACTTCGATACATAAAAGTTGCTGTTACTATTGATGTTCGATGACAGGAGAAAATATTGAATTTCTCACTTTTTGCTTTGGTTTACTCCTATTACTGCAATACCTAAACATGCCTCTTTTTGCGCAAACACTGACTTCTCACACACAGTTACATGATCCGTTACCAATTGAAGAATAAAAATGAGAGAAGCCAAATAGCACTACGTACGTGAGAGGTCTAATGTAGAAACAAACTATAGAAGGTTGCTATACTATCAACTTTGATTTTTCTTTAAATAACAAGGTCAGCGATTACATGTATTGACGAAATAAATTAACAAAAGAAAATAGCATTATCAAAAAAATATGTTTTTAATTATTATTTATTTATTTATTACATTCAAATTAATATGGTAACTTAGGTAGTAGGTAGCGATTATATGATTATGATTATTTCTAAACGTTACACTCAAATCCGCAGCATGTACAACATTCATCGGTACAGGTAATAGTATTACCACTATCACAATCAGCACCTAATTCTTCCAATCGGCCAAACGGTCGTCTTCGTGCACAAATACTGGCTGGCATATCACCAACTAATTCATTATTATGTAATTTTAGAATTTTTGTGGATACTGAATTACCAAGTTCTGACGGAATTGCTCCCGTCAATTATTATCATTCAACCATAATTGAATCATATTAGTCATTGAACCAATCTCTGATGGGATTGATCCAGACAAACCACAGTTGGCTGTAGAAAATGATGCAAGTTTACTTAAATTACCAATTTCAGATGGAATTGTTCCTTCTAATCCTGGATTATCATCTAACCATAATTCATAGATGTTTGTCATAGATGGAATAAAATCAAGTCCGCCCACTAAGAAACTATATCCAGCATATAAGTATTCCAATTCAGGTAATTGGATTAATTCGATTGGTAATGATGAATTGTACATATTTCCGTCCATAACTAAATATTTCAAGTTTGATAATTTCACAAACGCTCCACCCGATTGTGAAATATCACCAAAGAATAAACTGTATGAAAAATCTAATTCCTTCAACGCAGTTAATTGTCCAAATGCTGATGGGAATCCGTCATATTCAAATGATGTTGAACCCAAAAATAAATATTCTAAATTTGTTAACTCGCCCAAAAATGAAGTACCAAGTTCATCAGCATTATGTACAATATTGTTATACAAATCAATTGTTATTAATGTTTCTTTGAGTAAAGCAGTTTCTGGTGGAAAGGATCCTGTCAATCCATTTGTATCTAGTTCAATTTTAGTAATTTGTCCACCTTCATTACATGTCAATCCATGCCAATTACTACAAACATCCTCGCCGGTTCCTAACCAACCCCGGCTACTAAACCAACCAGGAATAGTAACATCAGCACCAAATTGGATATCAGTCCAATCACTACGCACTGCATAGGTCGCATAATATATACATGCCAAGGCATATAATTGTGTAGTTTGTTGTTCGTTGTCATACGACTACCATCTTGAATAGGAAAATTTTGCGTCATAACCCATTTCTTTGCACGGTACTGATACGTATTTGTCTTATCTGCATATGGTGTGAATTCATTTCCACCATACCGAGCTATACTATTGATAATATCATTAATTTCATTTGCATTTGATGCAGTTGGACCAGGTGATAGTGTAGGATTACCAGCGTATGTTCCACCAGGAGAAGGTACAGGAACATTATCAGAATTATTATTATTAACACCGTTGGCACTAAACGGGTTGTTGTCCTTCTTCGATGACGACAAAACACCGAACGTAGCTCCAACTACGGCACCAATCACCACAACTACAAGAATAGCAAGACCAATCCAAATTTTGCGCCGGGAAGAAGAAGAAGAGGACTTGTCCGTTGAGTCAGCATTGTCGATGTCCACATCGTCAACATCGTAGTCGTAATCACCTTGAGGTAAAGGTAACTCGTTTTCAGAGTTATTGACTTCGGTCTCTTCATTATTAGAATCAAATTTAAGCCAATTTGCGTCTGCCATTTTAGTTTCTTTTCTTTTTTATCTGTTTCCTGTTGCTGTAATTGCTGTAATTGCTGTAGTTGTTGTGGTTGTTGTAGTTGCTGTAGTTGTTTTAGTTGTTGTAGGCTATTTGCTTTTGAAGAAGAACAATACGACTATTCTTTTTGAGTTGAAACTGTAAACTTCACGACTTTTGCTGACTGATCATTGATTTGACTTCTAAATACCTTCCAGCTACGATACGCCGTACGGTATTGGTGCAGTGAACAATAATCTTGAAAATTTACAAACAAAGCGTTTTAATCTTGTGCTGGATTTTTCAATGGATCTATTGTGGTCGCGTCATTTTTTGTATTGAATTTACATACTCCTAAGCATTCAATAAAGAACTGAATCAATCGAATCATCAAGTGATCGGAAGCACTGTGACATCATCAAGTGTTGATACAATAGAGATTAAAGACTAAGGGGTATGGTATACTCCGAATGCGCGCTAATTTTAGATGAACAGACAAACAAACACGTGCTGTGATGTGGAGTTGACAAACCTACAACTTGTACGTATGGTTGATACCATCGCATCGATACTACCATATAACGTACAGTACTACACGAATACAGTAGTTGTTTGTGTGTTTGGTGTTTGATTTATCTTTTGATTACTAGTACAACAGTAGTATGTAGTGCACAATCAATATCATATTGTGCTTGACACAAAAACTGGTACAATTACTTTAACAATATAAAATCACTCTCTTGAAAATTTAGTAGAAATGAATATTATACCTCATGTGTTGTGTTCATTAATCTTGTTTGTTTGATCGGTTGATCAATAGATCGGTTGCTTTTTCAGAAAGAACAAAAAAAGATGGGGTTTTAACATTTATTTTCATCGAATAAATATATGAAGGTTTTTCCTCTTGCATAAATTTGTGGAACATAATGTGTGATTTTGTCCCAACTTTTATAATCTGAAGAAGGGAAGATGTTAATGAGGTACACTAGGTCCTACACTATATTCATCATATACCACAGTATATGCAGAAAAGAATAAAGTTCATGGAGGGGGGTTGATTTGATTCTTTCCATGTGCCCTGTTCTATGCGGAAACATAATGCAGTTGTCTGCATTATACGGTAGTATTTCCGAATAACTGAAGATACTGTAGGGCGGGGGGGGGGGGGGGGAGATGATTTTTCTTGATTTTCCTATCAATTTCTTTTTGCACGCTACTGTAGACAGATGGTACATTCAGCTTGGACATAGCTAGTTGTAGTACGGTGCCGTCATCCCCTTTTATGGTGACGCATCGAGCGCTCACCTTAATCGTATTGCAGTCACGAACTAGCCATGACTGACGTCATCCGCCCAAAACGTAAGGGATCTTGTTTCTAGTACGTGTGAAAATATGAAATTCCGACACGACACTAACGCGTACGTTTGTTCTCAGTACCGAATCAATGCTAAGAAGTACTACTAGTACACATGCCATGTTCTACAAATAAATGATGTTGCGCTGTACAAGCTAAAGCATTTTTCTATCGACTGTGACGCCTGATTGCGAACGGGAGGATACGGTGATAGATATTCTGGGAGATCTCGTGATGGCCTTGCTTCTCGATCTATTGTTGTTCACAAAGCAAGCGACTTGTAGCCTAAATTAAAAGTTTACCAGTTGTTATTACTTTGTAGGATTGAGTGAGTCGGTAAGGCAAAATGAACGAACGATCATATTAGCGTTGTGTGTTACCTTATTCGAGTATAGAGTAGTAGGAAAGATATGAGTAGCGCGTTTAAACTCTGGTCTAATATTGAATACCTAGGAAAGGAAATCGTCGATGTCAATAGATAGACGGATATCGCTCCGACTTTGCTTTCGTATTATTACCATAGTGTGTGTGTAAAATTGATATTTTTTATCGACGAAGTACCTGTATCTAATAAAAATTCTTTTCCATATCTTCACAAAATTCATGACTTTTTTCTTTCTAATTTCGAAGTTATGGAGAAGCTGAGGTGAATTGATTTTGTAAAAGGTTGTGATTCAATATTAGTAGGCAGATTTAATAAGTCTATCGTGAAGGGAAAACATGAGCGTAAGTTTTTCGTTGTTGATTCGATTCTTTAATAAGTAGTTTCCTTGTTACGGGTATCGTATCCTTTTTGAGGTTTGGAAGATTTTTGAAGAAAATTCTAATATTCTTTATCTACAAATTTGTCTTCATGGTACAATGTATTGCAGAATGATGGAAGAAGTCATCAGCAGGGTAATTATGGGGCACATAATCTTTCATACTTTGATCAAGGGACTACTGAAGCAGGATCTTCTCCTCCGAACTCAGCAACAGCATCAGGAAGTACGTCAACATCAACAAGAACAAGCCTAGGGGTATCGGCGGATCAAGCCCAAGGTTCGGCATCGTCTTCCTCACAGTATTCGCAGCAACCACCTACTAATATGACCCAAACACAGCACGTAACCGAGACCATAGACGTTCCGACAACTTCCACCCACGCTGCAGAAGATGGGAAACAGAATCCTGCATCGTTCCAGTCAGCGATAAAGTTGCTAGTATCAAATAACGTTGCAGGGTCTATCATCGGGAGAGCGGGACAAACAATATCTGAGTTGCAAACTCAATCTTCTGCCCGAATAAAACTTAGTCAAACTGGGGACTATTACCCTGGTACGCAGGATCGAGTGTGTCTTGTTCAGGGTCAACTTAGTACCGTGAAGCTTGCGGTACAGTTACTGTTAGAACGTTTTTATATGTTACAAGAGCAACAACACACCCAGTATTTAGCCTGGCAACCGAAAAATGATGAACACGCTCCGACTCCGACGGGGTTTGATTTTGTTGTTCGACTACTGGTTCCTAGCTCAAGTTGTGGTATGATTATTGGAAAAGCTGGGGCGAACATTAAACACATGGAAGAATCTTCTGGGGTATCTTCTGTGAGATTGTCTCCGAAGGACGGTCCTGATCAACCACAAGCACAACAACATCAAACTGGCCCAGCAGGACCTGGAACACAAGAGAGAGTCGTGACGCTTACAGGACCAAGTAAGGAGAGCTGTACAGAATGTCTTTCCATTGTGATTGATGGTATGTTCGCAAACCATGAAATATCCCGATACACCAACATGACTACAAGTTATTCAAGACATCTTGTGCCAGGAACGTACACGCCTGCACCACCACAACAACCAGGACGACCCCCTCACATGGGTCCATCTCCAACTGGAGGATGGGAGAGTCAAGATCCGTATGGTGACACACTCATAATCAAAAAATCCACTTCACAACCCGATCTTTCTCACATGTCAATAGAACAGCAGCGGCGTTTACAATCTCGAATCCATTCAGGTTCGTTCGTAGGAGGAGGAGGTGTTACTCAAATCGATCAAAGGGAACCATCACTGCATCAGTTCAATCAATCATTTATGGATTCACCCCAACGACCTTACAACTCAGAAATGCCACCACCACCGCAGATGATGCCTAATCAAGATCGTGGGCAGCGATCGAATGCTCCAGTTGTTCCCATGTACCTTCTTGGAGGATCGAATCCAAGCCAGTTGGATCATCATCCCCAGATATTAAGCAGTACTTCAGCTCCAGATCTACTGGCACTGCAATTCCAAGGCAGCTTACGACTGTCGGATACTCAGACTCTGGGTCCACCACCAGTAGATTATAATCATTTTGCACCACAGATACCACAGCCTACACCACCAGGATTTACAGCCCAAATACTTGTACCGGATACTTTGATAGGTTCGATTCTTGGTCGAGGAGGTAGGACACTGAATGAATTACAATTACATTCCAACACGAGGATACGGATAAGTCAACGTGGAGAGTACGTTCCGGGAACAAGAAATAGAATCGTAACAATTCGCGGACAAACTGCGCACAGTGTCAGTCTAGCTCAATATCTGATGAGCCAACGTATGGTATTACCACCAACAGCTACTTTTTCGGCAGGACCACCAGTATCTCCTTCCTACCTCCACACACAACTGCATCAGCAGCAGCAACAACACCACCCTCCTTCTCCTCACAGATTTTCACCCCATCAACAATCATCTCCTTACAATGCAGCCCTGGATTTGCAGGCACAACAGCCTCAATCAGCGCAACAGAACCAAGTCTTGCACGAAACTTCTTTCCTACCAACTGATACTCATCCGTATAATCCAGACAACGAGCGCTAGCTAGTCAGACCATCGAATAGAAGAATGGTATGATAGAAAATTATACGCAGGGGCTGTGTATGTATATCGGTCGGTGCCGCATCCCGCGGAGGCTACACCTGTAAAAAGGGAAAGCAGCAGACGCTTAACTCCGATTTTTGGATGTTCCATTTTTAACATCTCCTCTACAGTATTATTAATAAAAAGCGTGTTTGTTGCCGCGTTCCTCTTCTACTATATTGTAGGCGACAATAAACAGGAATGCCATTATGTTATTTATGTCTTACCGGAAGAAGTTTTAATGCACTAGTCGTAATATGCCTTGAACTTTGCTTTAGTGAATCGTATCACCTAAATAATAAATGTTTCAAAATGATGTGGTATGTACCAAAAAAATTCTGTAGTTACATTGTGATTGGGACTCATCATCAATTATGATTAGCTATCCTTCTTCGTCAAACATGTCATTATCTTCTCCGTCATTTCCTTCTGATTCAATAATTGCTACTGCTGCTTTTGATTCGCCAGCGTTACCGAAGAACTATCGTCCTTCATCAACATTGCCGTTGCCTTCTTCGTTATTTCCTTCTGGTGCTACTGCTACTAATAATGCTACTGCTACTGCTACTGCTACTGCTACTGCTACTTTTGATTCACTAGAGATACTGAAGAAAGAACCTTCTTCGACAGCATTGTCATTATGTTCTCGGTTATTTCCTTCTGGTTCAACTGTTGCACGAAAAACATCAGTATGATTATCACCAATGGTTTCCGTGAAAAGAAACGATATCACGTCATCCTATGACACAACAAGAAAAAAGCAACTGTTAGTTACAAGAATATGTATTCTTGATGATCAAACAAAGGAATCATATGGTAATTAAACAGATTCATCAAGAAAGGAATCGTATGATAATGGAACAAGTTGATGAGTTTGGTCAATGTTTATTGGATAATACTCACGATAGTGTGCATGGTCATCACCATTCCAATAATACTAAGTCCTCATTATGTTTTCGTGGATTAGAATGGGATATGGAATTCGAATCACTTCGTAAGAAATCTTTCAGATATGGTGCATTAGACCAAGTTTTTATTGAACAAGAAGCACAACATTTAGGGGATTATTTTGACGATGAAGCAATAGCCTATGCATACTATGGTGTATCTAGTGAATGTCAGTACCGAGCAGAACGGGTTGCAATACAAGATAGAAAAGAAATTGAAGATTGTATTATGGATGATGATTATGAAATAATTAAATCAATTCGTATGAACGGCAATCAACATAACAAAAACAATCTCAAAGTGAGGATAAACTAGACTTGAAGTAGAAAACATTTTTGAAAGCTATAGATATATTTTTTTGATACAAGTTTACTACATTGCAATTAAGTATGTCTTTCTAATTATTCTTATCTCAGTCTTAGTTTTTATCGTTATCATCGTCGTTGTCATCATCATCGTCATCATCATCGTCATCATCATCATCTTCGTCATCATCTTCGTCGGTTTGGAAAAAGGTATAACTAAGAGTAACATCAGTTACGTATGATACTTGTGGATCGTCTAACATATCTGGATCAATAAAGAAGAATACTGGCATATCCACAGTTTCACCGGGTAGGAGACGTTGTTCCTCGAAACAGAAACATTGGATTTTTTGGAAATATAAACCCATTTTAGGCGGGTATACATTATAGGTAGCAACACCAGTTATCGCTTTATCCGATCGGTTCTTCACACGAAAAAATGATAATGCAGTTTCACCGGGTACCACTTTTACATCCAACGTCACAGGTGTAAACTCCCAGGGCATAATATCATTCACAGTGGTATCGAATCGTATTGTCACTAAATTCGCATCTTTCACGGGTCGTAATGTTGCTAATCTTTGTGCAGCATCTTCATCGGTCCAGGTATGTACCCGTACGCCTGATCCTGGTTTTGGTTGTGGCATTAAATATTGTATAAAGGATCGGAATAAATTCTCTACCATGGTTTCTTCTTGTTGCTGACCATCAAAATTTACTCTTTGTGTTGTTCCACCAAATCCTGTGGCTTGACAAAAAACTTTATATAAAGGAACAGAGGCGTATGTTGCACCCAATGCACCCACTACGATCGCTGTCATATACCATGCAACTTGTACATTGCGTTCTTCCGTGGTAACAGGAACCTTCCGTATATTCTTTTTTCTTCTTAGAGTGAACCATGATGGGAATGAGAATGATCCTTCACGTTTTTTACGATAATAATCGAATGATCGATTTTGAGCAGTACTACTACTACTACTACTATTTGCACGGCGACCTCCTCGTCCTTTTGTTGATAGCGATGATGCTGCCTCATCGACCAAACCACGTCTACTTGAATTACAACAAGATACTGTTCCAGTAGTTTTAGTTCTACTTGTACTACTAGCAGCACCCCTTGATAACGCCGATGACGACGACGACGACCGCAGAGCTGCTTGGCGATAAATCATCCCCGACGACTTAATAAGAACAGACATATTGATAGATTTTTGATACCGTTATTATAGTGGACGCAATTCTTCGACGAGCAATATTTTCGGGGTTGTCGTGTTGATTTATTAATTTCTTTTATTTATTTATATGAATAGCCTGTGGGTTACACCATCGTTGGTTGTATGATTGTTTGTTTAAGAATGTGTCTTTCACAACAATTTTGATTTCAATCTGGCTGTACACCTTCCATTCGGTTCAAACACGTGTTTTTGATTGATTCGAGTCGTGCGTGTGCGTGCCTACATTCATGTAATGATAGCATTATCTTGATGTATCATATTATATTTCTTGGATTATTTATGGTAAAAAAGCAATACCTTAGTACTAACAATAGTATCCTTCATGGATGCTTGTACTTCATGATCAGTAATATCCATACACACTCACTTGTTTGACCTTTCAACCATTCATTGCACTAGCTATGCCTTCTTCACTTCATTCCCTGTTGATATGATGTTACAACCTTGAAGGAGGAGCGGAGTCTGCCATCATCAGAGACAATCTTGGAAGGTCCTGAAATGCAGATGCTAAGGTAAATCCAGTTGTAGTGATCATCATCTCTTTCAGATGTCAATCAATTTGTGTCTCTTTGAGGTAAGATAATGTCTTGTTGTTCATACTACTGTTGGTGTGTGTTCAGTTGTTGTTGTTGTTGTTGTAGTTCTGTATTTTCTTTTCTTCCAGGTTTCAATGCTATGCTGTTGCTGCATTTTCTATGCTACCTCAACTTATGTTGAAAGGTGTGGTAGGTATATATATGGCTCCCAGTTGTATCAGTTCCATGGATAGTATAATGTATTGCTCCTCTTTATTACACTATGGTTAAGCTTGGATGGTACTCTATTATTATCTTAGATTGATGATGAGAGATAAATAATTTCTTTATGATAACCTTATTATTTAGTCTCTCTTTTGATATTCATCTTTTAGCTTTCAAATTGATTGGTATCCTGGTGTCTAATCAAACCAGTGATATACTAGTACTCTGATTGCTCCAGCCGATTTAATAAGGACAATATAACTGGATAAAGGTCTTATTACTATATACTGTATAATAGGACTATAATTACTAGTTTATTATAGTACTAAGTTAGTACACACATCATCTTCAACGCGTTATGTTTCTAGTGCGCGCGGCTACCGGGCAACCGTTATTTGATCCTCTTTTTTACACACGTTACAATACGTTACAGATCGCCAAACTTCGAGGTTTTTTACTCATAATTGATTTCCAACAGACTCCGAAGATAAAAACGTCAAGCCCAAGACATTCTTATGTGATTGGTGCACGGTAAGAATGCCTACTGGAAGTACAGTATGTGAAATCGTCAAGCACAAAAATACAGACACCAAAACTGCCTTCTCAAATCAAAGAAAAAAACATCTACTGTATCACATCGAAGTTCTCTTTCAACAAACAACTTATATTGTTCATACCTACTGTATCACTCCCCACATTCATTCCCAATAAAGACTCCACATCACATCTCTTGGTGATAATATAATACCATAGACGAAGAATCGATATAACAACAACAACAAACAATGTCTTCATCTAGTATTGGTAGCAGCAGCATCGCTCGAGGTTCGTCGTTGTATCGACCATATAGTCGATCGAGTAGTACAAGTAGTATCAGTTCAATTGAGAATTTACCACCACGGACCCTTGCAAGAGTATCTAAAGAGGTCCGTGATCTAATGAGATCTCCACCTGAAGGTATTAATTTAGTTGTTGATAATGAAACGGGACTACCAGCAAGCTTGGGTGAAATAGTGGTAAGTTTACTTCTTGATGTATTTCAAATTCTTTCCTCTGTCAAGCCGCGGGAAAACTCTCGAAAAGAAAAATGGGATCAAAATAATATCTCATATTTATTTCCTATCTCATAATCGCTGTTGCCCTTTTTCCCTATCAGGCCGAAATTGAAGGACCACAAGGAACACCATACGAGAAACGATTCTTTCGTCTAAAATTAGTGTTAGGTGCTGAATTTCCAACGGCTCCACCCCGCGGATTCTTTTTAACTAAAATTTATCATCCCAATGTCGATATGAGTACTGGTGCTATCTGTGTCAATACGTTGAAAAGAGATTGGTCACCAGAAACTACATTTTCTTATATTTTAAGTGTCATCCGTTGTCTATTAATTAATCCCTTTCCGGAAAGTAGTTTGAATGATGAGGCTGGGAAATTGTTTATGGGAAGTTATGATGAATATTCCAAAAGAGCGAGTCTTATGGCTGACGTCCACGGCCGGCCGCATTCTTCCAATGCTATGCCTGAAGGGGATGATGAATCAGATGGACGTACTGACTCTCCTACGAAACGAAAATCACGAATGGAACCGGGTATGAATCCTCTTGCAAGTAAAAATTCTAACAGTATTTCATCTTCCAACGGGGGTGGTAAGCTTGGTTCGAAGCAAGCAAGTGGTAGAAGAATGAGTAAGAAAAAGAGTCTCAAGCGACTGTAATGGTATGTAGTGTCAGTCAGTCACTTCAATACAATATATCAAATTTAAAGAAGCCTTGCAAATTTAAATATTTGTATGGAATTGAATTGAATTGGATTGGATTGCTTTGGGAAGGAAATGTATATTACAGTGACATCAGAACGTTTGTTTTAGCTGCCAATGAAATGAATGAGAGTTAATAATAGATCATCAGATCATATCAATTATGGCAACGGACATTATTATTGGATGGGTTAATTAAATAAATAATATCGCTTTTAACAAATATATAGATCTCCTTCTGTCTCTACTACGTAAATTCTACAGAGTTCTTTCCACTTTTACATTCCATTAGCTTTATCAGATATTTTATTGAGTAGCCGTAAGCCAAAGATCCTTCCGCATCTCTCCAATATTGAAACTTTTTAATACCTTGAATTATATTTCCAATAAGTACTGCACTTGTATGTCTAGCCAATGATTCAGGGTGCCAAAAAAAAGGTATAGCAACTATGCTCTCTCTCTCTCTCTCTCTTTCTTTCTTTCTTTCTTTCTTTCTTTCTCTCTCTCTCTCTCTCTCTCTCTCTCTCTTGCACACACATACACACGCATAATATTACTATTGCCTTTTTAATGTTTTGTGCCCAGTATAGCGCCTACCTACGCAAATCCATATCTTTCAATCATTAGGTTGATTTTATCATAACATGCACTGTACCTAATGTTTATCATGTCATTCCCAACTGGAGACAGGCTTAAAGTTGGACAGATGATGCCTTTTTATTTATCTTCACTCACTTTTAGACACAGATAGTGCAGCAACATTTGTTTGTGTTGTGCTGGTGAAGATCTGAAGCAACTGCTAAGCTAATGCAATAATAAATACCAATAACTAAGGATTTGGCATGCAGTGTCAAAAACAAGGAAAAGGTTGAAATTTGTGGGGATTAATTTGGTCCACATTGTGGGATTTTCTATGGTGGAATGCATATATAATAATAAACTATAATTACCATATTATTATTACTATCTCTCTTATTATTGTGCTGGTATATATGGTTTCAGTTGGGACTGGACCATATCAAAAGTTTTCAACCAAATGAAAAGTCAGTGATTTTAATAAGCATACAATTACATGTGTGTTATATCATCAAATGCTGGTCTTGGTATCAAAAAGCAGTTAGGTATATGTTCCTTTTTCTATTCTCCAATTGAGTATCATCTTCTTCATTCCTGCATTTGTCTTGTGTTAGTATTTCCTGTTGCGGCCTCTATGGCTCATTGTTGCATTAGTTTTACTCCTGTATTGAGGTAAGGGTTTTGTTGTTGGTGGGTTATTTGGTTCCCTGACTGTTAGTCTTGTTTACCGTGTCCTATTCTAATAATATAATATAGAGATTGGTTATATGGTCTTGTATTGGTGATAGTATGATAATTGTAAGCTTACTAGCTATTAGAGATGCCTCCATTGTATTGGATGTGTCTCTATATCTAGCCATTATTAGAATGAATCGTTAGCAAGTCATTTGTGAATCAATCTAGTTTTAGTCACGTTATGCACTAATGCCACACTTTGTTTGTGTGTGCGCATTTGGAATGAATGAAGAATGTTCCATTCTATGTCACTGTAGCACTGTCATTGAAGTCTGGCTGTAGTTGAAGAAGAACCCAAATAATTGACTGTATGCTGATACAATAAGCATCTTTTATCTCAACAAGAGATACTACGTTTTTGGTGCTGATTCTCCATTTAATTCTAGACATGCAGCATATTATTGTCTGTGTCATTAACTTTACAGCACTTCCTGTCATCTTATCTAAGCCAATCCAACATATATTATTATTTGTTTCTGCTGATAGTTGGCACCCTCCTGTCAAGTGGCAAAATTTTGCTGTTGCTGCAAATATTGCTGTAAAATCTGCATCATCATTCTCATCTGCTGGTCCATACTTGCTCATTTTTTGCTTCCTTTAAGGAGCCAATTGAATCATTTTATTTGTTCTCCTCCCGCTGAGACTTTAAGAATTCATTGATTGATGATTGACAGGGTCCAGTCTCATGCATGAACATGACTGCATGAGGTTGACATTTCTCATTTGGGGCACTCTATACCGGCAATGTGGACGGATAGTAAATTCCAGCATACCAGATCTGTTCTAAAACACATCCAATAATATGATAAATGTTATTGTGATTGTAAACTGCTAGAAATTCCATCCGTATTGCTGGTACAGAGTGCCCCAAAACACACTCTTGATGAATAAAAACAGCTCCTTCTTTACTGCGCACACTTTACACAGAGTAACTTGTAGGACTTGTAATCTTCTGTTGTTGTTGTAATATGCTATGAACATTCATCTTGCAGATTGTTGTTGCAATGTCATCAATAATGATATCATTGATGTTGCTATTGGACAGTACTAGTGCTCGGAGCTAGTCATTATATATATATATATATATATATATAATATGCTGTACAGTAGTACAATTGTAGTGTAGTACTAGTAGCGCGCTAGTGTGTACAGTTGTAGCGTCTATCTAGCTCAATAGTAAGTTTCAGTCACGAATTGGAACGTGGGGTGCGCAAAGAATACGAACGTTCAGTACACAATCTACGTGAGCTCTACGCATCCACGTCACAACCAGTATGTGTCTTAAGATTCTTTTTTTATTGTTAGAAAGTGCAAGTCAGGATGAAAAGCTTCTTTTTGTACAACTACAAGTAGCATCAACGGTTACGTACCTCTTACATTGCTACATTCTTAGGATACAGTACAAGGTAGATCCGAAGCTTTGATTGTAAGGAAAATAAAGTGAGTTGGAAGAAGACATCGAATCAATCTTTCCAAACTACACGAACGAATTCTAGAAAGGAAAACATATTATTCACTTACCTTATCTTTTAGGAATTAGATACTAAAATGGTTGCGGCACCTGCGAAGATATACCCAAGGAAGAAATTCGCTTACGATGATTTTAAGCCAGTCCCCGCAACTGAACCTCCGCTTCCATATTCCGATGCTGCTCGTAATCACGTACCAAATCCATATTTAAATACCAAACTGGTACACGAAAAGATTGCTGCGGAAAGAGCAAAGTCAACGATTAAAGGCGATGTCAATATCGATTATGCACAGGATGCGACGCTTTATCCAGAATCATTTCCCCACTTTGTTAGAGGACGAGATAGTCTCCGTGAATACATCACAAAGCTTTTCTCTACCAAGATTTCAGCATACGATGGTGCCATGGGTACTATGATTCAAAACTACGCAAAAAAGCACAGAATGGAAGAGGAGGAATTTAGAGGAGAAACATTTAAAGATTGGACTTGTAATGTCAAGGGAAACAATGATATGTTAAGTATCAGTCAACCTGACGTTATCCAAGGAATTTACCGACAATATCTTGAGATCGGAGGATCGGATTTAATCGGAACAAACACATTCTCATCTACTACCATTGCGATGGCGGATTACGAGATGGAAGCGTATGTATATGAATTAAACTACGAGTCGGCTAGGCTTGCGAGAGAAGTTTGTGACGAGGTTACTGCGAAAGATCCCACTAGACCAAGATTCGTGGTTGGTGCTATTGGTCCAACGAATCGTACTGGATCTATCTCTCCTTCAGTCGAAGATCCGGCAGAACGAAATGTTACGTTCGACGAGCTTGTTGAAGCATACTTTGAACAGATTGTTGGTTTGGTTGATGGAGGATCTGATATTTTGATGGTGGAGACAATTTTTGACACTTTGAATGCAAAAGCAGCTATCTATGCTGTTGGAGAGTACCTTGAGATGAGTGGATTAGACATTCCTCTTTTCGTTTCAGGTACTCTAGTTGACCAGTCTGGCCGGACACTCTCAGGACAGACTGGAGAGGCATTCTACGCATCCATTCGTCACTCCAAGCCGATGGTTGTTGGTTTGAATTGTGCTTTGGGTGCTAGCCACATGGTTCCTTTTGTTGAAAGACTTTCCAAGGTTGCTGAGTGTTTTATCCATGTGTATTCCAATGCCGGCCTTCCTAATGCCATGGGTGGATACGATGAAAGTCCCACTGATATGGCTGCAGGAAATGAGGTTTTCTTCAAGAATGGGTGGTTGAATATGGTGGGAGGTTGCTGTGGATCAACACCACCTCACATCAAAGCTATCAGAGAAACTGCTGCCAAGTATGAGCCCCGCAAGCTCCCTGATGTAGGAAGACCCAAGATGTGGCTCTCTGGTTTGGAGGATTTGGTTGTTGACGATTGTGTCAATCAACTTGGTATGCCTTTTTTGAATGTTGGTGAGCGCTGTAATATTTCTGGATCAATCAGATTCAAGAAGTTGATGAAGGCTGGGAACTATGGTGCTGCAATGGACATTGCCAAGAAGCAAGTGGAAGATGGTGCTCATGTCATTGACATCAATGTTGATGATGGTATGCTTGATGGTATTGCATGTATGGAAAAGTTTGTGAAGATTGCTGTGACAGAACCAGAGGTTGCCAAAGCCCCTTTCATGCTTGATGCTTCCAAGTTTGAGATTGTTATGGCTGGTCTTAAATGGTGCCAAGGAAAGCCCATTGTGAACTCAATTTCTTTGAAGGTTGGAGAAAAACTTTTTAAGGAGCAGGCAACATTGTTAAGGAAGCACGGAGCAGCAGTTGTGGTGATGGCTTTTGATGAAGAAGGACAAGCAGCTACAGAGAGTGAAAAAGTCCGTATCTGTAAAAGATCCTATGACATGTTGGTGAATGAAGTGCATTTCCCACCAGAAGATATTGTATTTGATCCTAATGTTTTGACCATTGGTACAGGAATGGAGGAGCATGCTGACTATGCCATTGATTTTATCAATGCAACCAAGACAATCAGGGAGCAATGTCCCTATGCAAAGATCAGTGGTGGTATTTCCAACTTATCATTTGGATTCCGTGGAGTAACAAAAATTCGCGAATCCATCCACTCTGTATTTCTTTATCACGCTATCTTGGAATCTGGTATGGACGTTGGTATTGTTAACTCCCACGAATTGCTCGATTACCACAAACTCGAGCCTGACATGCGCGAAATTTGTGAAAATCTTATTTTTAATAAAAGCGAGGATGCGACCGAGGATATGTTGACGAGGACAGAATACGAACGATCTGTCGCAGAAGCGAAAAAGAAAAACCTTCCGATTCCGCGTAAACCAAGAGGTAAAATTCAGAATGTCGATCGCGTCCGCTTCTCGTGGGATACTGATGAATTAACACCTCAATCCGAACCACCCCTTCCATATTCCGATGCTGCTCGTAATCACGTACCGAATCCCTACTTGAATTCTAACCTCACACACGAGAAAATCCTTGCAGAGAGAGCCAAATCTACCATTAAAAACAAGGACGTCAATATTGATCACGGGCAAGATTCAACCCTCTTTCCTGAAACATTCCCCCACTTTGTGAGAGGACGAGATAGCCTTAGGGAATACATCACAAAGCTTTTTTCCTCTAGAATTGCATTATATGATGGTGCTATGGGAACAATGATCCAAAACTATGCAAAAAAGAACAGAATGGAAGAGGAGGAATTTAGAGGTGAGACGTTTAAGGATTGGAACTGTAATGTGAAAGGCAACAATGATATGCTGAGTATCTCCCAGCCTGATGTGATTCAAGGCATCTATAGACAATACCTTGAAATTGGAGGATCTGATATGATTGGAACAAACACTTTTTCTTCTACTACCATTGCCATGGCTGATTATGAGATGGAGGGATACGTGTACGAACTGAACTATGAATCTGCTAGACTTGCAAGGGAAGTGTGCGATGAAGTCACTGCCAAAGACCCTACCAAGCCAAGGTTTGTGGTTGGCGCAATCGGGCCTACAAACCGCACAGGCTCCATATCCCCTTCTGTAGAAGATCCTGCAGAACGTAACGTGACATTTGATGAGCTCGTCGATGCCTACTTCGAACAAATTGTTGGTTTGGTTGATGGAGGGTCTGATATTTTGATGGTGGAGACTATTTTTGACACTTTGAATGCAAAAGCAGCTGTCTATGCCGTTGGTGAATATCTCGAGATGAGTGGGCTCGATATTCCTCTCTTTGTTTCAGGTACTCTAGTTGATCAATCCGGGCGTACTCTTTCTGGTCAAACTGGAGAGGCCTTCTATGCTTCGATTCGACACTGCAAGCCGATGGTTGTTGGTTTGAACTGTGCTTTGGGTGCTAGCCACATGGTTCCTTTTGTTGAAAGACTTTCCAAGGTTGCTGAGTGTTTTGTCCATGTGTATTCCAATGCCGGCCTACCTAATGCCATGGGTGGATACGATGAAAGTCCCACTGATATGGCTGCAGGAAATGAGGTTTTCTTCAAGAATGGGTGGCTGAACATGGTGGGAGGTTGCTGTGGATCAACACCACCTCACATCAAAGCTATCAGAGAAACTGCTGCCAAGTACGAGACCCGAAAGCTTCCTGATTTAGGACGACCCAAGATGTGGCTCTCTGGTTTGGAGGATTTGGTTGTTGATGATTGTCATAATCAACTAGGTCTTCCTTTTTTGAATGTTGGTGAGCGCTGTAATATTTCTGGATCAATCAGATTCAAGAAGTTGATGAAGGCTGGGAACTATGGTACTGCAATGGACATTGCCAAGAAGCAAGTGGAAGATGGTGCTCATGTCATTGACATCAATGTTGATGATGGTATGCTTGATGGTGTTTCATGTATGGAAAAGTTTGTGAAGATTGCTGTGACAGAACCAGAGATTGCCAAAGTCCCATTTATGCTTGATGCTTCCAAGTTTGAGATTGTTATGGCTGGTCTTAAATGGTGCCAAGGAAAGCCCATTGTGAACTCAATTTCTCTGAAGGTTGGGGTAGAGCTTTTCAAGGAGCAGGCAACATTGTTAAGGAAGCACGGAGCAGCAGTTGTGGTGATGGCTTTTGATGAAGATGGACAGGCAGCTACAGAGAGTGAAAAAGTCCGTATCTGTAAAAGATCCTATGACATTTTGGTGAATGAAGTGCATTTCCCACCAGAAGATATTGTATTTGATCCTAATGTTTTGACCATTGGTACAGGAATGGAGGAGCATGCTGACTATGCCATTGATTTTATCAATGCAACCAAGACAATCAAGGAGCAATGCCCTTATGTAAAGATCAGTGGTGGTATTTCCAACTTATCATTTGGATTCCGTGGAGTAACAAAAATTCGTGAATCTATTCATGCTGTGTTTTTGGACCATGCCATTCGTGAGTCGGGAATGGATGTTGGTATCGTCAACTCAGATGAAATGCTTATGATGAGTGAGGTAGATGCTGATCTTCGTGAGTGCTGCGAGGATCTCATCTGGAATCGGGATCCTGAAGCATGCGAAAATATGCTCGAGTTTACGAAGAAGGAGAAGGAAGCGATCGAACTTCGTAAAGCAGGCGGCAACGTTGTCAAGGTTATTACAAAGTCGTGGAGAACCGAAGTAGCTAAGAAGCGTCTGGAACATGCTCTTATCAATGGAATATCTGAATACGTTATTGAAGACGTTGAAGAAGCAAGACTCGAGGCTGAAAAACCCTTGCATGTCATCGAAGGGCCTCTGATGGACGGTATGAATATCGTTGGTGACTTGTTCGGAGCCGGAAAGATGTTTCTGCCTCAAGTCATTAAATCTGCTCGTGTTATGAAGAAGGCAGTAGCATATTTACTTCCATTTATGGACGAAGAAAAGAGACAAAATCTTATTGCTCAAGGTCTCGATCCGGACGATGTCCCTGAGGATGATGATTCACAATATGCAGGTTAGTGTTTTTCTCAATGTTTTTTCTTTCATATTATGTCTTTTATCGCTACGATACTAAACTGATTTTTTATCTCTTCTTGTTTGTGTGGTTCTTTAGGCAAAGTCTTAATGGCTACCGTGAAAGGTGACGTTCATGACATCGGAAAGAACATTGTTGCAGTTGTGCTAGGTTGCAATAATTATAAGGTATATGATATTGGGGTCATGTGCTCTTGTGAGAAAATTCTCGAGAAGGCAAAGGAATATAACGTTGACGTTATTGGTCTCTCTGGATTGATTACCCCATCGCTAGATGAGATGGTTACCGTCGCGAAAGAACTTGCGAAGGCTGGATTCAAACAGCCTCTTCTTATTGGTGGAGCAACGACATCGAAGATGCACACAGCCGTGAAGATTGCTCCCAATTTCTTTAACGAGACTCATCCAGTCATTCATGTACTTGATGCATCGCGTTCTGTTACTGTTGTTTCCTCATTGCTTAACGCGAACAAGACCGATTTCGTTGATGATTTGCAAGAAGAATATGACGAGATGAGAGAAGATTACTATGCAGGACTTGAGGATCGAAATTTCCTGACTTTTGAACAAGCCAGGAAGGAACATAAGAAAATCGATTTTGATGCAGTCCCACCTGCTCCCGTTCCGACCAAGACTGGTATCACTGTGATCGATTCGGTTAAACTTTCGGATGTTGTCCCATACATGGATTGGGTACGTGTTATCTTTTTTTTATTCCAAGTTAATTTGTGTCGTTTATCACTTCTTGTTCGCGTCTCTCATTCACATTTCTGTTTTGCTTTTCCTATTGACTGATAATGTAGAATCCATTCTTCCAAACTTGGGAGTTGCGTGGTCGTTATCCTAATCGGGGATATCCAAAGATTTTTGAAGACAAGACAGTCGGCCCTGAGGCAAAAAAGCTCTTTGATGATGCTCAGAAAATGTTGAATGAGATTGTCGAAAATGGAAGCTTTCATTTGAAGGGTGTCTGTGGACTCTTCCCTGCGAATCGTAGTGAAGATGGCGAAGATGTTGATATTTTTGAAACTGAAGAAGATCGTGAGGCTGGAAAGATTGCTGGGAAGTTTTGCATGTTGCGACAACAAGCAGAAAAAGAATCAACTGATCCATTCTTATCTCAAGCTGATTTTATTGCACCAAAGGGCTACACTGATCACATCGGTTTCTTCGCGGTATCTTGTTTTGGCTGTGATGCCCTTGTCCAGAAGTACGAAGCTGAACAGGATGATTACTCGAAAATTATGGCACAAGCTCTTGCAGACCGTTTCGTCGAAGCTTTCGCAGAATATTTGCATCGGGAGATTCGTGTTGACCTTTGGGGATATGCTCAAGGTGAAGATCTTGATGAATCTGATTTACTGAAGATTAAGTACGACGGTATTCGTCCTGCTCCCGGATATCCATCCCAACCAGATCATACAGAAAAAGCAACTATGTGGGATATTGTAAAAGTATACGAGCATGCTGGCATAGAGTTGAGCGAGTCATTGAGTATGATGCCTGCTGCATCTGTTTCTGCGTTAGTCTTTGCGCATCCACAATCCGAATACTTTGCTGTTGGGCAGATCGGAAAGGATCAGGTTCAAAGTTATGCCGACCGTAAAAAGATGGATCTTGAAAAGGTTGAGCGTTGGTTGTCACCTATCTTGAACTACGACCGCTAAGAACTGAGTACATAAGTAAATCTATCCTACAATATACAAAATGGCGGTGATTCTCGACGAACGAGAACTACGGGAGTGCAATGGATTTCCTACGTCATTGATTCTCATGTCTTTCATGAGAAACTATATCGCAACAATAAAAATAAAAAATAATTTTATCCATCTATTACTTGCTATTATTTCTTTAATTAATAAAATTGATTACATAAATTTTTCTTTATCAAGTATTAGTTCTAATTTTACACGTATTATGCTCCCCCTCATGTTGAGTAATCACAGATTCACCCGCACCCCGATCGACTTTCTCGCCGGAAACTACGCAGGAAGTACACCGTAGCGCAAATAGTAGTACATCGCGGTACAGTATGTATTGTTAGTTATCGCATCGCATTGCATCGCATCGCATCATAAGATGCAACTGGTCAGCGTGACGTATTACTTCAATATTTATTCGTATATTTTCCTTTGGTTGTGAACGAAGGAGAAAATATAATTGTTTTTTCTTCCTACTCAGTCATCATAATGTATTCCGAATCTTCGACCTCGGCTTCTTCTTCTTCAGTATTAGTTGGTCCATAAAATAGTTCCATAGAAGCGTTAGCAGCATTATCATCGGTACGAGCTGATCCTCTGTCTTCCTCTTGTGCTAATCGTATCATCATAGCTTGATCGTTGTTATCGTTGTTGTTGTCGTCGTCGACGTTCATACCGCGTTCTTGCAACATACAGTGCAGTTCACCAAGACGAGAAACAATCTCATTACGGTGTTCAGTGGAAGATTTCAATTTCTCAATACTTGCATGAAGATTTTGTGTTTGATTCGATAGTTGAGGCTTATCATTGTCTCGTAAGGCCTTATCGAATGCAGGAAGAATGACAGCTTCCACAGATCGGATTGAAATACATTTTTCAGTGTGTTTCTCCATTCGACTATAAAGAAATTTTTCAGTGTCTCCGTTAAGAGCATCCATTTCGACAATATACCTGTTGGTAGCCTCATCCTTCTTCTTATCCAGCTATATATGAGTAGGTAGGCCAAATTTATTTGTCGATGAGTGAGTATACGTGTAAGGTTTTATATTAGAAAAATCCGAAATCCGTACGTTCAATTATTCGTAATTATTATTTATATGGAACGAAATAGAAACGGAACGTGGTAGATTGCAAACATAGTATCACACCAATGACCAATGACCAACGATCATGGTCAAGCTTATTAATATCAGTAACACAGCAGATAGAAGGAAAAGAAGAAACAAGACAAAAAAAGAAGACGGAAAGGTAGAACATCACTTAATCATCATTATCGGGAGGGAGACTTACCGTCTTGGAATGATTCGTGCAGTCGCGAATGGCAAGACCTTCGTTATTCGTTTCACGAATAATTCGTGCCTTTTTGTCCTTCCAGATAACTAATGTTTCCATCCTTTCTCCTAATGTCGCCCTTGCTTGACGATTGTGTTCGATCAACTGATCATGTTGAATTCGAATAGCTTGATGCTCTACGTGGATGTGTTTGAGTTCCTTGTTGGCTTCTTCTGTTTCACGAACAAATTTATCACGATCAGCGGACAATGCTGCAAATTGATTCTGGACTGAATTTCTTTGTACGAAACTACCACTACCACTACCACTGCCATTATCATTGCCACTACCACCTCCATGATGATGCTGGTTGTTGTTGTGATTGCCTTGAGGAGTAGAGGTCGGTGTTACGAAGTTTTGAGACGACGACGAGTTCATGATGAATGAATAAGCAAAGAATACGCGAGACGATATTTGAACCAAAGATAGAACGAGCGAGCGATGACGTAGATAGAAAGAGAAGTCTACAGGAAAGAGAGAGAGAGAGAGAGAATAAACAAAGATCAAAGGCTTTGTAGTATATGAGAAGAGAGCACTCAAAGGAAGAAAGGAGAGACTATTTGAGTGGAGTGATTGTGCAATCTTGACGAACAATTCCCTCTTGCTGCTTTCGATTTTCGATGTGAGAAGAAGACCGGAGAAAAGTCAAGCGAGGTGATCGAGCGATTTTATCTGCTTTTTGCATCACGCACGCCTCACGCCTTTAATACGCAAGAACAAGAACGCCAACGTTAATAATAGTGTCGAACAATTAATTATCACGGGATTCACTCTTAGTAGTGAATCACTAGCTTCACTCTCATAAAAGCATTATTATTGTTTGTTTCTTCCTCCTTTCTTGCTATTAGTCACTTTGACGATGATTCGATTCTTCTACTCTAACACTAAAAAGATCCTAAGCAACATGCTTCTTTTCTTTTCTTTCCTGTCAGAGTTCTATCTAATCTACACTGGATTCACCCATCAACACAACTCTATTCAGCAGGAATAACTTATACTCCAATCACAATTTTATTTACACCAACATCATGTCTGTACAACACTCGAAGTATGTCCCATTTTACTCCTAAGACTATACCTTAGAATCCAAGTTGCATCCTTCCTCTTCCTACATTGATACAGCAGTAGATAGCATTGACTTACCACCTCCATTCGATTCATTGTAATTGGCATCTCAAATATCCTGCTGAATAATTTAATTTCCCCCATGATTCCTGTTAACACAACATCTATACACTGCACACTTGTTTTAATAGAGTAATTTGCATGTTTTGTGTGTGTTTCTTCCTTGATCAACACAGGGCTGCACTTATCTCCTGGTGGGTATATACATACACTCATCCATCATATAATAGTATTTAGTTGCTGGAGACTTTGTTTTGTCAACTGATATTGATCTTTACCAACTAAATATTGTTCTCTACTACACAGAGCAGAGAGCATAGAATGAATGGTACCTTAATTTCTTCTCCATCAAAAGGATATCAAAAATACACCACATTACCAGTAAGCAACACACAAAGACCTTGAGGCTCAGAAGCTCTGCTTATTTCTTGCAAGATTCTAGTGGAAAAAGGATGAAAAGATGAAAAGGGCTGCGCAAAGCAAGAAAAAGTGGTGCCACGTGGAACCAACAATTTTGGTCGTACAATGTAAAGCAAGATGCATTCGAGATCTTCGATCGTTTGATTTACAAACGATGCGCAAATTCAAAGGTGACGTCAACTACAAATTCAAAAGTACCGGTAATAGAGACGGAGTACAGCACATGGCAGGATACAATGTAACAGGAATAATAATACTGTAATAGAATCATCGAGAATCGCCATCGAGAAAAGGTGTTTAATTCTTGCACTTCAGTTGCTATAACAAGAAGTTAGTTCCGTTCTGAAAACAACATACTGTAAAATTAAATCTTCGAAATCATAGAAGTAACATACCGTTTATAGCACATACACATCATACACTTAATTTTACAGCAGCAGAAAAGGAAAAGCAAAACAAGCATGTTTAGCATCAGTCGATCCGTAATTACTTCCGTCGTGAAACGGCAACACATACCAGCTAGATTTGCATCATCTCTCAGTGACTCTGTATCTACTTTGAAAGGTGAACATTTTATTTCAATCGATCAGCTAAGGTAAGTTTAAGAGTAGAGTAGAGTCTTTCATCATATTTTGTATTATTCATATTCCAACTCATCGAAATGGAATTGAACGGAATTCTCTTCGTCGTCTACCGACAAGATATATAACTATTATTTGCCTCACTTATTCCTGCCCGACCCCCATCCACATTTCCATTGATTCAAAACATCTCTTTTTTCTGTGACTGATGGAATTACCAACTGACTACACACGCATACATGTAATTTTCCACGAAACGACCAAAACAATTAATTATTTGCCAGTAACGATGAATTGAAGGGATTATTGGATGTTTCTCATCAATTTAAGGCTACATACTCTGATAAATCAGAGTCGTTACCTAAACCATTAGATGGACATTCTGTTAGTATGATATTTCAAAAACGATCCACTCGGACACGTGTTTCAAGTGAAACAGGTATGGCCTTACTTGGTGGACATGCTCTTTTTTTGGGTCCATCTGATATTCAACTTGGTGTAAATGAATCAATGAAAGATACAGCATCTGTATTAAGTCGATTTAATGATATAATCTTAGCACGTGTATTCGCCCATAATGATATTACAGAATTAGCTAAATACTCCTCTGTACCAATCATTAATGCATTAAGTGATTTACATCATCCATTACAAACATTAGCAGATTCATGGCATTGCAACAACATTTTGGTAAGGACTTGTCCGGAAAGACAGTTGCATGGGTCGGTGATGGTAATAACGTATTGCATGATCTTATGTTAGGGTCATTGAAAATGGGAATGAATGTTCAAATTGCAACACCAGCAGGATATGAATGTGATCCTGATATTATGGCAAAAAGTGTTGTACTTGCTAAAGAAAATGGTGCTACTTTAACGACAACAAATGTTGCTGAGGATGCTGTAAAGGGTGCTGATGTTGTCGTTACTGATACCTGGGTTAGTATGGGACAAGAAGATGAATACGAGAAACGTGTAAAGGAATTTGATGGATATCAAGTTAATACAGATTTGATGGGTAAGGCAAATGATGGTGCTGTATTTTTACATTGTCTACCACGTCATGTTGAAGAAGTTACGGATGAGGTTATTTATAGTGACGCATCATTGGTATTCAACGAAGCAGAAAATCGTATGTGGACTGTAATGGCTGTTATGGCAGCACAAATGGGTAAGGTAGAATAAACAAACAGCAGCAGCAGCAGCAGCAGCAACAACAACAAAAGGAGAAATATGATAATAATAAAATAAAATAATACCATTCCATCATTCAATTTATTCATCCTCGTTCTGATTTGATGATAGACTTTCATCAATTCTTGTTTGATTACATCAAAGCTACAAAATTAGCCAACATTAAACCGTTATAGTATAAATATTGACTTTTATTACATATTTTAACAAGGACATTTTTACATTATTCGATTAGAACAGTAGTAGGATCGAAGTAATTTTCATCGAAGTTTGTAAGAAGCTGTAAGAGTATTGCTTCTACATCGTATTAGTCTAACTAGCTACTGTACAATTGTTATATCTACATTTGAAACTCTCCCCCACAAGTACTCACCACTTATGGATTTTTTTAGTATCGGGTCGAGACTGCTTTTAAACCTTTTTTCAACTCACATTAAAATCGAATCGAATGAGTCAAACACAAACATCACGTACATTGCAACTATCGACTATTATCGATCAATAAACAATCAATTATTCACCATAAAATCGACGACGGCATTGACATTGACATTGACAATAACGATGACGTCAACGACGAAAACAGCGATGATGAAAATCCTGAGTAGAAGTAACAATAACAAGGTGTTGTTGCTGTTGCGTCATCATCATCGTCAACTTTCAACGCACACAAAGGGATACAAGGCTATTGGTTCCTTCCATTCTGAAAATGTTGATATGTTGATGGAACAATCGGATGATGATTATATAATACCACAACTTCCATTCGAACCGAAGAAGGAATCATCACATAACCTAAACAAGGAAGAAAAAGATCACTATGCTGGTGATGATTTTCTACTGGACCGTAAGAAATGGACATTTCTGAACCATGGGGCTTTTGGTGCTGCTTTGAAAGTCGGATATGATCGTGCAGAGCAGTGGAGGTTCGTGTTGAGTTGTGTAATATGTGTTCGCATTTATCCTTATTTTATGTTCGTTTTATCGATATACAACAAACTAGATGATAGTATTATCATCCTCCTCGAATAATACAAAACTCCCGTCCACAATAAATACTCACCAATCATCCCGCCTATCAATACACATATATACATACATACATACATGCATACATTCTTTAAACATTTAAAAACAAAACAGATACCATCTAGAACGACAACCATTGCGATACTTTGATAGGGATTTACTTCCTCATATGGTATATTCAGCAAGAAGGATTGCAACTTTTTGTAATTCATCAAGGGATGATATTACAATCATACCTAATGGTACGTTGTGATGTGATGTGATGTGATGTGATTTCCTTTTTTAAGTTGAAGTATAGAAGGTCGTTTGATGATTATTAAAGTTCTTTTTCCAAATGCTCGTGTGATAGAGAGCGTATGATTTGGAAAGTAGCATCCATCGAAGTACTGTATTTGCCTGTTGATTGTACGCATGTAATATTATGCTAATCCACTAATTTGTAACCAAATCAAAATTCATACAATATATTATATTATACTACAGTCACGTATGGGTTGAATACAATTCTTCGTGGATAGTCTGAATTATATAAAGAAAAGAGTCATGTGATATTGTGGGATACATCATACGGAAGTTTAAAAAAGATAGCAAATGAGTACTGTCCACAAAATGTTACAGAAATTCCTGTCAGCGATTACTTACATCGATGTTGGGATAATAATAATAATGATGATGATGGAGAATCATCATCATCATCATCATCATCATCATCAGATTTGTTCGACTGCGCATTGTTAGATACTCTACAGAAATGGAAGAATCAGGACAATAATAAACAAATTGAGAATGCGCTTTTGATTTTAGACCATACAACGTCGAATACTGCAATAAATATGCCACTGGAGAGATTATCTGAGATAGCAAAAGAATTATATCCTAATATGTTAATTCTAGTTGATGGTGCGCATGGATTATTTGCACAACAGGATCTTGCCTTGAATACCCAACAATTACCACATGTTGATTTTTACCTTACCAATGGACATAAATGGTTATGTTGTCCACGAGGGGTTGGATTCTTATATTGTCCCCATATAGAAATACGAAATTCAATATTACGTCATCCTGCTGTTATCTCTCATGGTATCAATGATGGATTTCAAAGTCGATTTCTATGGGATGGTTGTCGTGATTATGCAGCAGCATTATCAGTTCCTGCCGTATTAGATTATTGGGAGGAACAACAACATCAACAGCAAGAACATACAAAGATAATTGATCATGGAGGTACTGATACTGCAGTGTCAATTAGAACTAAAATCAACAATCAACTTCGAGAAGCAGCTCAATTACTTATTCGAAGTTGGCACAACAACAACAATCGAGATGATTGGGAACGATATCTTTTGGTACCATGGGAACTCCATTCACCTATGATGGTATTGGTGCGATTACCAGATAATATCCAGTCATTATCACAATTACCATCACAATCACCATTGTCGTCGTCGGACGATGCCAAAACGGTACAAGACTATTTATATGACAACTTTATTGAAGTTCCTATCAAATGCATTCAGGGTGTTCTTTATGTACGAATATCATGTCATGTTTACAACGAGATACATGAGTATGAACGACTTGCTGATACGATACTTCAATTTCCGACGAAAATTGACGAATGAATGAAATTGTGATACAAAACAATTCCTAATAGTAAATATCATCGACTCACTCCAAAAATTGGGATTTTATCTATGTACTTCCTTTTTTATTTCTAGATACGCAGCACTTTGAATTCTTCTTCTTATCTACTGTAGATACTACAATGTAGTACAGGTAGTGGCCAGAATTCTTAAAATAATCATTATTAAATTCAAGCACGACTGGAAAAGATTTTCGAATGTTTGTAACATACTATAGTATGGTAAGTAATGTACGATTACAAGGTATATAAGTATGAGGACCGTTCACTTGAACAGTAAATGAGGCGTTCACTTGAAAAAGTATGTAAATTACTGCATGTTTTTTAAATTTTATTCTTTAAAACAAAAATGATCAAGTACAGTAGTGAAATATGAAGATCTTTTGTCAAACATGTATACCACACAGCCTTGAACCTCGAACAAGGATCAAGAACACCCTCTTTCGAATCTTGTAAGCACATCATCACACCACCACTGACATTAGCTAGTACGAACATCAAAAACCAGCACAGTAAATAAAGACATAGAAAACCACTGACAAGATCAAAGAAAAGCGACTGTTCTATTATTTCTTTTACGGGGATCAAAATCTCACGATAATAGAAAATAGCCTTGAAATAATGGTGCTAGTAAATACTTGCTTAAATATAATATGTTCACGGCAATATACATCATTCCTCGGAAAAACGTTGGCAAATGTTCGACCAAGAATTTTATCGACTGCAATGATACACTCACACATTACTTCATCAATAAGCACTCACCGATTTTTATCGACTTCATCAACTGACGATGATTCTGAGGAGGATACTTATGCTAGTAGGCGTAGAGATAATATAATTGCCACTGCTGCTGTCACAAATGTTGATAAAGAAATGGAACATCAACGAATCTGGCGTCCCGACAACAACAGCTCAACTACAGATACCACCTTATACTGGCGTGAGAATGTAATCGAGAATGCACATTCTGATCCACATAATCTTGTATCATTGCTTAATCGTATAGGAAATCAGGAATTGCACGGTGGTAGGATGAGAGATAGACAAAATGGTGTTCTACACGAAGATCCTGCTGTTGATATGAGATTATTAATTGAACAGTATACTGTTAATTCATTGGCTAGTGCATTACGTGATCGAGAGGAGATGTTACAAATGGCATCAAAATTGGCCGCAGAAAATAAGTTTGAATTATTGAAGGAATTCCTTATTGATTGCCATCCTGATGTAGTTTTAGAACGGAGACAACGACTACGACAATTAGACCTAAATGAACCATTCAACTTTGCCAGATTGGAAACAATTCGGAAGGCACTAATGAGGATGCCACGGCAAGTTACTATGGGACATTCAAGAAGGGCCGGTGTGGTCATTGCCTTGGTCCACGTTGATGGTGTTCCGTCTCTATTGTTAGAGAAACGTAGTGCATCTTTACGAGCACATCCTGATGAAGTCTGTCTACCAGGTGGGATGTATTGTAAGAAGGGAGACAGAACGATCGTGGAAACATGTTTGAGAGAAATGAAAGAAGAAATTGGAGGTTTTGACTTTGACTATCATCGTGAAACTGGAGTAACAAACGGAATAAGCGTTTTAGGGATACTGCGTTGCAACTGGGGAGAAGGTAAGTCGGTTCTTACTTATTTATTGATTCATACTTCTGATTTCTTACATTACCATCAACAATCTAACATATTCGATTCGATTCGATTCGATCCGATCCGATCTTTCTGTGTATTACAAAACAAAAACCCAATACTACCGAACAGTGCATCATTTAGTAGGAGTTGCTGTTACACCAGTTGTCTGCTTCTTCAATCAAGACGTTGCCGAGTTGGATCTAAAACCAAATCCCGATGAAGTGGCAGAGGTCTTCACGATTCCGTTGTCAAGTCTTCTAGAAAAAAAGAATTGGGTGTATAAAGATGATCATGCACCAATCTTTGTTGGCGGTCCTTATGCAATTTGGGGATTAACAGGCTACATCTTAGAAAGATTCATGAAAGACATTTTGGTTCCATTCACATCTCGCCAACATCATCCTAGTTCTTTAGATATTTCTCGTCCTGGTCATTTTGGAGACGAGGATTGAAATTAAAAGTTTAGACCATTACAACAATAACGCATTGTAACCTATCAATTAAAAAATACCCGTTACTCGCTACTAGTTTCACCATACAAACAAATCATTGTACTAGTCTGAATTATATAACTTTTCTTTCTTCTAAATATCAACATATTATCAATGCGAGACGTTTATACTCGTCTATTCTTCTGTAATCTCGACAAGCAAGTCTCCACCACTAACCTCTTCGCCAGCTGTGACAACAACTCGTTCCACAACGCCTTTGACAGGTGATGCTACCATTGTTTCCTGAAAATATTGTGGAATTGACAAGGATGAGGAAATATACGGAAGAGGAAATGAACAAAACCATACAATAACTGAAGTACAATCAATTACTCACCATCTTCATTGCTGAAAGCGATACTAATGGAGACCCAACATCGACACTGTCACCTTTCTTAACTTTTGTCTCTAGTACCACCCCAGGCATGGGTGCACCAACACTTCCATCATCACCCTTAAGTGCCTTTGGTCGCTCAGTAGCGGCTTCGCCACCGAGAGATTTGTCTTTAACGGATACCGTACGAGGTGTTCCATTCAATTCAAACTGAATGGTAACATGCCCATCTTGATTTGGCTCTGATTGAGCTACTAGCTTAATCATCAAATGCTTTCCCGGCTCGAGACTAATCTCAAGTTCTTCTCCAACTTTCATACCAGTCAGAAATGTCCTGGTATCTAGGAAGTTTAATGATCCATAATCTCTCTTGTAGGTCATAAATTCCTCGAAGACCGCTGGATATAAGGCAGACGACATCACATCGACGTCACGAATATTTTGACCAGATCTAACATGACCTCCAACACCTCCTGTCTTATCACCACCCCATTGTTCTTCTAGCTTCTGACGCTCGTTATCAAAATCAAATGGAGCCATTTCAGCACCTGGACGACCTTCAAAGGAAACCAAGCCATCCGTGCCCTCAATGGTCTGTCCTTTCAGAACTTTCCTGCGTAATTCTTCAGGAAAACCGAATGGAGGGATCCCAAGGTAACCCTGGAAGTACTCGATGACACTTTTTGGAAACGATAATGTCTCTGCTCTTTTGATGATATCTTCCTTGGTGAGATCATTGGCAACGATAAATTGTGCAAGATCTCCAGTAACTTTACTCGAGGGAGTGACTTTAATAATATCACCCAACAATTCATTAGCTGTTGCATATGCTTTCTTGACCTTACTCCACTGCCCAGTCAGTCCTAGTTGACTGCTCTGGAATAAGAGATTAGTATATTGTCCACCAGGCATTTCATGGGTGTACACATCAGAAGAGCCTGTCTTCTGACCAGATTCAAATGGGGCATAAAGACCACGACATTCTTCCCAATACTCGTTAAGAGACTGGACATCCTCCAATTTTAAGCCAGTGCTATGCTCAGTGCCATTCGTACTTGCTACGAGAGCTCCCAAAGATGGTTGTGATGTAGTTCCGGACATAGCATCAGAACAAGCATCTACAACATCAGCTCCAGCTTTGGCACAAGCCAACATCGATGCAACTCCCGTTCCTGCGGTATCATGGGTATGAACGTGAATCGGCAAATCTGGATGTTGTTGGCGAATCGCGCTGATAAGAATGGTAGCTGCTTCTGGCTTTAATAGTCCTGCCATATCTTTGATAGCGAGAACATGGATTCCAAGAGCGTGTAGCTCTCTAACATAGTCCAGGTAATACTCCAGAGTATACATTCCACGGTTAGGATCAGAAACATCTCCAGTATAGCACACAGCTGCTTCAATAATCCCCCCAGCCTCGCCAACACAATCAACACCAAGTCTCATATTCTCGATATAGTTGATAGAATCAAAAATCCGGAAGACATCCATGCCTGATTCTTTCGCCATTCGACAGAATTCGTAGTTCACATTGTCAGGGTATGAAGTATAACCAACGGCATTTGCCCCTCGAAGTAACATTTGAAGAGGAATATTGGGTACAGCCTCACGTAAATCATTGAGTCGATCCCATGGACACTCTCGCAAGAATCGCATGGAAACGTCAAATGTCGCACCTCCCCAACATTCAAGCGAATAGCAGTTCGCAAGAGCTACACTTGTAGCTGGAGCAATATTAAGCATATCAATTGTACGGAGACGAGTCGCAAGTAAGGATTGATGAGCATCACGCCACGTAGTGTCTGTAACAAGCAATCCATCGTTACCTCTAACAGCACGAGCAAATGCCTCTGGGCCTTCCTCATCGAAAATAATTTTCAAATTTTTCTTGTCGGTCTCATTTCTGGTAGGAGCAATTCCAGGAATGTATGGGTCGACAGAGACTGGTGGACCACCGACAGCTCCAAGTTCTTTGGGTGTACCATTAACTATGACATTTGCAATATATTTCAATACTTTTTGTGCACGATCTTTTTCATGAAGAGGAGCCAGTAACTCAGGATTTTGTGCAATGAAACCAGTGTCAACAACACCATCTAAAAATTGTTCATTTTCAAGAACATTGAGTACGAAGGATTTATTAGTCTTCACTCCACGAACACGAAATTCGTTTAATGCTCTGATCAATTTCGCTGCAGCCTCTCGTCGTGTACGTGCCTTGGCCGTAATCTTAACAAGTAGAGAATCGTAATGAGGAGTAATCTTGGCCCCAGGAAAGCCAGGTCCATCATCGAGCCGAATACCCATTCCTGTTGGCAGGCGAAAGACACTGATTGTACCAGTATCAGGCCGAAAATCATGCTCTAAAAAATTAGGAGATGAAAAAGAAAAGAAGACGAAACATATTGAGTATAAATACTACCGTGGAAAATATTATACTTGCAGTAATTTTGAGACTTCCAATTCGCTCTTCCTTAGTATAAGAATTGACTCAATAATGAACAGTTTACTTACCAGGGTCTTCCGTAGTTACCCTACATTGCAAGGCAAATCCACTGGGTTCCGGAATATTGTCTTGAGTCAGTCCAAGATCTAGAAGTGTTTTACCACTAGCAATTAAGATCTGAGATTGTACAATATCAATACCCGTGACTTCTTCTGTTACGGTGTGCTCAACCTGTACACGAGGATTAACTTCCATGAAATAATGCTGCCCTTTTTTGTCAACAAGGAATTCTACAGTTCCAGCATTTAAGTAATTGTCACTCTTCAATAGTGCAACAGCATCGTGTAAAATAGCCGCCCGAGTCTCTTCGGATAAATCTTGAGCCGGCGCACATTCGACAACTTTTTGGTGTCGACGTTGAACAGAACAATCGCGATCCCATAGATGCACCACATTACCGGTACCATCCCCGAGGCATTGTACCTCTATATGACGAGGAGTATCAACATATTTTTCGACAAAGCATCGACCGTCACCGAATGCAGTTAACGCCTCATTGCTAGCTTGAGTAAACATTGCCTCTAGATCTGGTTCAGTGGGGACGATACGAATACCACGGCCGCCCCTCCCATGAGGGCCTTAACAATAACAGGATATGAACATTTGTTGGCAGGGTCAGCAATCCATTCTCTTGCCTGCTTGATAGTTTCAAATGCCTCTTCTGATCCAGCCACGACTGGTACATTAGCAGCAACAGCCATATTTCTAGCGGTTGCCTTATTACCAAAATTATCTAAATTTTCTACAGTCGGTCCGACAAAGGAAACACCATTCTCTCGAAGTTTTCTTGCAAAGTCAGTATTTTCACTTAAGAACCCATAACCGGGATGAACCGCTTCGACATCATTGTCAACACAAATTTTAACAATAGTACCAATATCAAGGTATTGTGCAACAGGTGATTTGGATTGATCTAATTGGAATGCTTGGTCTGCCTTGTAACGATGTTGTGTGAATCGATCTAACAAAGGAAATAGGAAAGGAAAAAGGCCGAATGGGATCAACTTGATGAAGTAAGAATTTGGATTCAATTTTTGCATTTCTCATACTATTTATATCAACTTCTTTTATATATATATTTTTACCTACGACGTACCTTCGAGTGAATAGATACCGACTGTTGATATACCTAATTCAGATGCAGCACGACTAATCCTTATAGCAATTTCACCTCGATTGGCTGTCATTAATTTCTTAAAGGGTTGTTCTACATTATTAACACTCTTCTTTGGTGCCATAGAAGGATGATTCACCCTAACATTACTGTAGTTTCTATTACATGTAGTGTCTAATGAAAGTAGCAGCGACGACGGAACTTCCTGCTGATTTGATGTTGGCAAGGAAAGAAGAACGGACGTCGTCGATATCGCCCGACGACTCTTATTCTTCGCTCCAGTTAAGAAAGAAGAAATAATACCATCATTGCATTTGTTACTTCTAAAACGATTACTAGTAGATTGTCGTCTCACTGCATGACGGATAATCGAGGCTCGAAACATGGTCAGCGGTAGTGGTCACTAATAGAACGATATCTATCCTATTCTTGTCGTTAATATTAATGTTTGTACAGCATTATGGGCGTTTGTGCACCCCGCCAATCCCCAATATTCAATATACTGTACAGTGCATAGAACATACAAAAAATATCGTATCTTTTCGTGATTTTTCTTGATTTCGATGACATCGAAGACATCACCAAAATCAAACAATTATGCCTTCTTTTTGTTCTTTGCATAGAGTATGTCGACGCGTACATTTTACCATTCGTGATTGGGGTGCTATGATGAGTATGCAGAGACTAAGATCATTTTTTTCCAGAAATTGCGCCCTGGAAGAAAATTGCCTCATTCATTCCACTTTTCCACCACGATTATCAAATTAGGAGGAATACATTTCATTAGATGAAGAAGATGACACGATAGGAATACAAGTCCGCACGAAAGTTTTCGAGGTTAACTTTCTCTTGTTATCATCACAACACGCCATAACATGACACCTCGTCGTCTGAATCATATTCTAATCATATCAGCTGCTGCTATTTCCCCATCAAGATCGATAAATTGTCTCAGATATAGTACTTCTTCTTCTTGCTTTTCTATCATGGAATCACTACCGTCGTCTCGAAGAAAACGAAAATCGAGATCGTCTTCTTCTTCGACGACGACTACTGCTCAGACCGCCAAAATAATAATTGATAATGATGACGAGTTGTTTTTGGAAGTTAGTACACGTAGCGGGGAGAATAAGGAAACTATTTTCCATGACAAAACTATGGCAGCTGATGCTACCAAATTAACTGATGGTATCAAATTATTTAGTAGTCACATCAGCAGTAACAAAAATAGTATTAGCAGCAGTAGTATTATCTTACCCTTTATCGGTTATGGAACATATAAACTGAAGAAAGAAACAGTAAGAGAAAATACTCTTGAGGCTATACGACGAGGATATCGATGTATTGATACAGCATTTATTTATGGTGGTGAAACTACAGAAAAGCAAGTTGGATTAGCAATTGAAGGTAAGACAAGACGTGCAATCGTGGACGTAACGAAAAAAGATTGAGTATACTGTTTAAAATAGAAATCGTCGTCTCATCAAGTTGCTAACAGACTTCATCCTTAATTTCTTCACCATAAAATATATCCTGGTTTTCGTTCAAAAATCACAATAAAGATGCCATAGATGAAGGTGTACTAACAAATGGACGTCAAGATTTGGTAGTTATTACAAAACATTGGAGAAAATATCATGGATACGATAAAACTAATGAATGTTTACGATTAAGTCTAAAACGATTACAATTGGATTACATCGATCTTTGGCTTATGCATTGGCCTGGACCTGCATGGACGACAATGAATCGACGAAAGGATCTAATTGCCGAACATGGACCGTGGCATTACGCTGTTCATTTCAAAGACGAACTACCAAAAATACGAGCAGAAACATACCGAGCAATGGAGGATGCCGTTAAGAGTGGAAAAGTGAAGTCGATTGGTGTATGCAATTTTACTATTAAGCATTTGGAAAGTCTCAAAAAGACTGCTACGATTTGGCCACCAGCAGTAAATCAAATAGAGTGTCATCCACTGAATTTCTTTGCTCAAAAAGAATTGGTAGAATATTGTAAAAAGGAAGGAATTGTTGTACAAGCCTACTCCTCTTTGGGTGGACAAGATGCTGGTAAAAACTTTTGGAGATCACTTTATCCACCATCGAAAAGAGGAGAAAAGAAGAAACCAGTAGTGACTAATCTTTCCAATACACCTCCCGTTATGAAACTAGCAGAAGAAACGAATCGTACCCCAGCACAAGTCCTACTAAGATGGGGTCTTGAAAAGAATTTTGTACTGGTTCCTAAAACATCGTCGAAGGAACGGATGATAGAGAATGCAGAAGCACTAAATTTTTCATTATCATCCGAACAAATTGATAGGTTGGAAATTCAACTACACCATGCCTTGACGGAAGCAGCGAAGGTAGAAGATAAAGATATACAATCCATGGCTAGACTATGTTGGCGAAATGATCCGTTGCGTGATCTTCTTTTTGAATGATAAATATAAAAGGTCGGATAACAGCTCTTTAAGAAAGACTCTTAACAAGCAAAAGTTCTCGAATATTGCCTGCACCATTGTCGTATACTTCTAATGTTTCGATATGGAATTTGTGGGTGGTATTTTTATGTAATGCATCACACAAACACCTCGTTCCTCCACCTACACCAAAATAATATCTCTTGGTAGAAATATATGCGATACCCGTTCCAGGTTTTAAATGTCTTGACAAAAGTTCTGCAGTTTCTTTAGCAGCACTTTCAGAATAGGTTGTTTCTGAAGCCAATATATAGTCATAAAGTCCATTTTTAGGTACTGCAGATGGTTTGATGGGTTGTTGTTGTTGTTGTTTCGTCGTAGCGCCATCATTATTATTATCTAAAAGATCCTCGGACATCGTCAACCAATCTCCCGCTCCAAAAGCAACGTGATTTTTAGCCAGTTCGCAATCTGCTGTGGTTGGTTTATTGTACTTGCAGTAGTGGTAGTCTTTGAATGAGTATAACTTACGTTTATAGCAACATTCTGCATTGTTACGTCTCTAACAACAAAATCATTGTAATCGGAAAAAGTGACAAAACAATCGGATTTTTGTTTTGAGATAGCATGTTTCAAAATCCAAATACTTGGTAATGCATGACCACAACCGAGCTCAAGAACATGTCCCTTAAAGTCAATATTTTTATTCTTATTATTCTGACTATGAAAGTATCGGCATAAGTCCATACTACATTCCCAGACCTTGAGTCCACCCTCATAAACACCTGGTACTAAATCTGAGTTGTTGTTATTTTGGAACGACGATGACTCTTCTCGTACTCGAAGAACGTAATCATTCACGTCATTGCCGTCGTCGTTATCAACACACATTTCATCACCCTCATCATCATCACATTTTTTTCTTTGTGCGACACATATTAATTCATTTTCAGGGTATTTTGCTTTTTGTAGGAAGGAATCGAAAAACGTTTCCTGGCGGATCCACGTAAACGACGAATTTCTGCCCGTCTTCTCCGGTTGTTGTTGTTGTTGTTGTTTCTTCACGGTAGCTTCAGATGATCCAGTACGTGCAGTTATGGAAGCGTTGTTCTTTTCTGACACGCCGCCAAAGTTGAAAGAAAACGACATAAGGCTTTGGTGAGTTTATCTTTGCCAGTTGTTAATAGTATTTTTTAGTTTTGTGTTATTTGTGATGATGTTTGATGTTTGAGATTGAGATGTTAATTTTGATTTCAAAGTAATTCGGGGGTATGCTGGATTTTCACCCAGCTTCCCCCGATTCATTAGCTGGATCTTTGATATCATCAAACTAGTACAGTAGTATTCGAATTTTACCATGGAAGGACTGTGCCATCAAATTTCGTTTCCATTATCTGCTAGTTCTATGGATGATATTGATATTATAATTAATGTGAGACCAGAATTTGGGTATACTGCGTATCTAGCTGCCGATGTCAAATTAGAAATTTTGTAAAATAATTTTAGAAAAACTTGAAAGATAACAAGTGAATATTTTTACAGTATTGACGCAACACAAAGTTTCTTAAATATTGTACTAGCTACCATGAGGCTATAGTTGTTACAGTTGCCACCATCATAGCACAAACTCCAAGTCCAGCTATGGCCCAATTATATCTTCTCCTTCCTACTGAAAGATTTGGATCTAGATTATTATGGATCAATGGCGGAAAAATAAATGCAAGAGGACAACCAAGCATACCACCCATCAAGCTCACAACTTTATCGAGACTGTTCATCGTTACAACAGCAACAAGAGCTAATACACAAACAATTGCGGAAGCAATAAAATTTCTGTTTTGAAGATGTTTCGTTGGTTTCCCGCAGGTACTATCCATTGCTGTTGCAATTGAACGGGTAGCAATCTCCAACGATGGGAAGTTTTGTAACGGGAACGTAAAAATAACTGCAATGCTATATGCAAGTTGAACAGTTGTCGCAATCTTTCCTCGTGGTAGTGAGGTTGTCATCACAATACTAACACCATCTCCAAATGACATCCAACAAAAGATACCAAAAATAGAATAGAAGCAAATGATACACATAATAACTTTCTGATAGACAATGGGAAACTTTTTACGATCCTCTTCTCGATATACAGCTTCTTGAAGTGGAACTAACAATGTGATAGTTCCTTCAAATAGCAAGACACTTGTTCCGATAAATAAAAACCACCCGCTACTATTGAACGTATCAAGATTTTTAAATCTGAACATGATTTCTTCCGTCGGTCCACGTCCTTCAACATTTTTGATCGCATCAGAGAATGCAAAGCCTAGGCACGTAATTAATCCGTATAGGATTAATGCATTGGCGAGTAGATTGGTAACGGTTAATTTGCGTATATCTCGGACCCAGGACATTGGTATTTCATATATTAGCATAATAATTATAAAATAGGATGGATCAAGGTCATAACCGAAAACGATATTTGTTACAACCTTCAAATTCTGTGGAACGAATATCAAGTATGTTAAAACAACACCTGATTGCATTAATGCGATACCAATTTTTACAAATATTTCACCAGTATTACCAAGTGCACGATGTGCTAATTCCGGATAGGAAAGAATAGTTCTTTTCGGATTCTTATTTGGTAGAAGCATATTTGAGTTACTGTTGGACTTGGTACTTTCAAGTTTCCAGGCATCCAAAAGACAAGCACTACTACTTAAAATAGAACGTCGATAAAATTAATATAGGAATGGCAACAGCCCAACCTGCATTTGCGAATGCGTGGGGCAAATAAAGAATTGCGGGTCCTACCATGCCTTTGATAATTCCTAAAACAGCGGACGTTAAATCACCTCCTTTTGGTGCTTGTTCTTCTCCAGTTCCAATATCTTCATGCCACCTAGGAGGGCGTCCCATTAGCTCTCTCCCCTCCTGGTCATCATCTGGATGGTCATGCTGTGTAAATATCGCTCTCATCCGTACATCGGCAAAGTCAGGATGTAGGAAACGCTCATGGAAAAATTCTGTCAAAGAAGATAATGGAGCACTTGCTCGTTCTCGAACTTGACGACGAGGTTGACGTTGATGTTGTAAACCAAATTCTTTCGCCATTTCTGCAAGCCGATTCGTATCTTCTCCTGCAGTGTATGTTTGCATATGTGGTTTAGACGAAGTAGTGCCACCATTATTACTATTCCCCGCGGATATAGCGCCATAGTCCAACGTACTAAGTGGAACCAACTTATCGTCGTCCATCTTGTCACAGAAAAAGGTATGTTTTTGATTTCTTATCTCTCTCTTGAAAAAGAAAAGAAAGAAAGAGTTGTATTCCGTATCGGAGGAGAGTGTTGGAAAGAATGCCTTGTTTATAAACTTTAAACTTTGCTTGTACTGTATTCAGTATCAGCACAGATCTCGAATACTTGTGAAAGTTCAAAAAGTTAGGGGGGCGAACAACAAAAAAGGCAGCACGTCGTCGCTTTCATATTTTGAATCGAATGAATCGAATGTGGGACTGTCGCGGGACTCAATCTCGAGATTCGACAAAATTCAAACCTCATTTTTTGCCTCAAACTGGTGTGTTGTGTTACGAGCGCCATGCACTTTCTCATCGATTCTCTTGTGTAGATTCGTTCTCATTCGATTTCATTATTGAGCACTACTAATGGATGTTAAGTTTGAAGCAAATGTAAACGAATGGTTCCCTTTTCAAAAAAAATCCTTCGACGTCACAGAAAAATCTACTAGAGAAACAAAAAGAAAGAAAAAATTTAACAATAATGAACTCGACAAAACAAGAGACAAAATGCGACGATGAGGAGGCAGCAATGATACTTGGTGGTGCTTCTGCACCCGATGTGAGAAACGAAGAATGTGATATAATGATGATGTTTTCGATGAAAATACTGCAGCAAATTACGAATCAGACCAATCAATTATCGGTCACAACAAACAGACGACTCAAACGTAGTACAAGAAGAAGAAAATAAGATGCCATTATCCAACATCAATGCAGAATCGAATAACGACAACAACGACGACGAGAACGATTCCGTCTCAGAGCCAAAAAAGGAATCTTTCCTGGAACAGGCAAGCAGCAAGGCACTTCGACCATTCGTTATTATTAGTTCCAGTTATCTATTATATACAATTACAGATGGAGCTATACGAATGATCGTATTGTTACAAGCATACAAATTAAATTTCAGCGCTTTGGAGGTTGCCATTATGTTCTCACTTTATGAATTGGCAGGTGTATTTACAAATTTGGTAAGTCAACTCAGTCAGTAAAAAAAGCCAGTTGGGGAAAAACAAAGCAAAATTAAGATAACAAAAAAACATGATTTAGAATTCGATTCAATTTTTTATATTATCTGCAACGACTTACACGTAATTCTGTTCAAATATTTCTCCCGAAAACATCATTGTATACTTACTTAACTCTATTCTTTTTGTCCTATTATAGGCTGCTGGTGTTATGGGAGCAAAGTGGGGGATTAAGTTTACGCTTATTTGTGGGTTAACTTTACAACTATTTGCCTATGGTCTACTTTTCGCATGGAATGATGATTGGCCTAAAAAGAGCGCTATCATATACGTAACCTTTGCTCAAATGTTTGCTGGTGTTGCTAAAGATCTCACTAAACTTGGAGGGAAGACAGTTACTAAATTGGTACGATATACACATCAAGTATGCTGTTTTTGTAACTGTTAATTTTATTGTTATTGTTATTGTTATTGTTATGGATGATGTCGTCTTCTTCTACTTCAAAAATAATTTATCTGCCATATTTATATTCATGCTTACGTATATACCATATAATGTGTATTTCATTTTTTCATAATCATATATATTATTTAACAACAGGTTACTCCAGAAGAACAGGAAACAAAGCTATTCAAATTAGTATCTCTGATAACTGGATGGAAAAATTCTCTCAAGGGTGTCGGTTATTTTTTAGGTAGTGCATTGATTTCGATCAATTATGAATTAGCACTTGGTGTAATGATGGGAATCGTTTTGCTTGCCATGCCATGGGCAATTTTAGGTCTGGACAAGAGTTTAGGAACAGCGAAGAGAAGAATGCAAGTTTCCGTGAAATTTTTGTTCTAGATAATAGGAATTTAAATTGGCTTAGCTTGGCAAGGCTGTTCCTGTTCGCATCTCGTGACTTTTGGTTCGAAGTTCCACTTCCGTTTTTCCTTCGTAGCCCATCCTGTGAAGGATTAGGCGAGACGCAATGTTTTGATAGTATAAGCGATTGTACACGTGGAGCAATCTGCGGAAGTGATGGATTATGTGCCAATATGAATGTGGGCGGTGGGTGTGGCGGCTTAGGTCTATCGAGAGTTCTTGTCGGAACAATTTTAGGAGGATATATTATTCTTTATGGGCAGGTACAATCTTGGACGCCCCAGACTGTGACTACACCACTATCGCAAACACCTCCCAACAAACTTACCGAGATACTTTGGGGCTTCGTTAATTGTCTTCCAACGTTGGTAATGTGGATAGTCATGACATGGGGACCAGCATTTATGAACTACGAAGTAACAGCAATGACAACTTGGATCATTGCCGCCGTCGTTGCATTCGCATTTATATTCGCAATCAACTCTTCCATCCATTCATTTCTGGTTGTGAAATATGCCAGCAAAGACAAAGTTGCTGCAAGTGTTGGGTTCTACTACATGAGTAATGCATGCGGTAGATTGTTTGGGACACTTGGAAGCGGATTCTTATATAGCTACGTAGGGGAAGACTATGGCGATGCTGCTGGTAACGATGCAGTTGCTGGATTGGCTTCTTGTTTCTTGGCTGGTACGATATGTAGTCTACTTGCAGCCGCGATCACTTTTAAGATAGATGATCAACAAAGTGGTCTAAAATGTGGATCCTGTTTGACGATTATACCGTCTCGCGAAGAAGAGCCCTCATCAATAATGCAAGAAGTAATAGTAGTTGATGGAACTGATGATCATAATGTGACCCTTGATGACAAAAAGAACTGAATTCGAACATTATCCAATCCAATTTTTTAAATAATATATAATTAATCCATTTTCCTTTGCAGTTTTATGTCACCTTTTCGATTTACTCCTAGAATAAATCATTAATGCATTGTCAATATCTCCACTGTTACCAATCATATCACATCCATGGTATACCATCACAATCTATGCCCAAATATACTTCCGAAAACATCCCAAAACACAAGGTATTTAGGTCACGTTCAGAGAGACCACCAGACCAAGCTTCGGATGATGAGGAATCAGTAGTAGTTGCAGTAGCAGTCGATACAAAACAAAAAGAGGATGAGAAATAGCAGCAAAAGGGATGAAAAACGAGAAGAATCTACAGTAAAAGATAAAGAATCTACAGTAGAGGATAATGATCCAACAGATGCTATATCTAGACTAGAGGCAACAGCACAGGAATTCTACAGGAGGAACAAGAAGAAATAAAGAGTCTTGTACTAGGAGAGAACCAACCAGACAGTCCCATGAGTGATATGATGGATAGAAAACTAACGGAATGATTTGATGAACAAATGGAGGCTCAATGGGAACAAAGACTACAACAAGTTACCAATGACGCAGAAGTGGTATCAAAGCAGATGGATAGGGTGATGCAGATGAAGATGGAGATGATGAATGCAAACAGGCAGGTAAAGTACAGAAGGCAGTCCAAGAGCAACAACAGCCTAACACATCACATTTACACATTGAGATGACCATTATTGTTGTTATCATCTTGATGACCCCCTTTACCCAACCGTTCTTTGGGTACCTGTCAAAACTACTGTTTTTGTTGCTAAATTAAGAGCCTCATTCAATAACAGAAAGGAGCTTTACATGTTCTTTATTTACTTATCCTCTCAACAAAGCAACAACAGTTGTTTATTATGGAGGCATATTTTAATTATAATAGTGTAGATTGGGAGAGACTCTACTCGTGACTAGGTCGATTGCGCGATTCACATTGCAGATAGAACGTGCATAAAAAAGAATTATACATGACTTACAAGCGTGATTGAATCAAATCTGATTTCCTGTTTCGCGTCATTCATATTCATCCCAATCATTGTCATCGTACTGAAGAACCCTCGTCATCTTTTACTTTGAAACCAACACAAATCTTCACTAAATCACATTCTCACATCAAACTATTATTTGAAAAAGTGCCAATAATAGTAATCCAAATCCCCCGAAGAAAACTAAAACCATGTCGAAAATTATAGATCTGATTAAAGCGAAGGAAGAAGGAAGTAAACCCTTTATTTCGATTGAGTTTTTCCCTCCGAGAACGGCTGATGGCGTCAAGGTACGCGACGACGATCTGAACGTCTCCCTTTTCCGTCGAGTTTTATGTATATTGATTCTTTGATTCAATTCGTCAATTGAAGAAAGAATGTTACCCCTATCTTCTTGAAATTAAAGTACTAAATCTCACCGATCTCCTATTTTGTTTTTTTTCCTGTTGATAATTTTACGTTGATCGAATTTCATTCGGTCGTTTTTCGTGGTGAATGTTTTGTTTTTATGTTATGCTGTAAATAGAATTTGTATGCTCGTATGGATCGTATGAAGGAATCGATTAATCCACTTTTTAGTGATGTTACATGGGGAGCTGGTGGCTCAACTGCTGAATTAACCTTGGATATTGCAGAACAGCTCAGTACGACCGGACATGTTGCTAATATGCATATGACATGTACAAACTTAGAAAAGGGTGGTGATCCTAAAGCTGCCGTTCGTGGTGCATTAGAAACTGCAAAGAAGAATGGTATTAATAACATTGTTGCGTTACGTGGTGATCCAGCAGCTGGACAAGAAGAATGGAAGGCAGCCGATGGTGGTTTTACTTGTGCATTAGATCTTGTTGAATATATGACAGAAAATTTTGGATCCGAATTTGGTATAAGTGTTGCAGGATACCCAGAAGGTCATCCAAATGCTATCTCTGAAGTTGAAGATCCATCGAGTATGTCAGAAGCAGAAAAGGCAAGAAGTTCTATGGAGGGTGGAAAGGTATACACTTGTCGTGATGCTGATTATAAGAAGGAAATGGATTATTTGAAAAAGAAAATCGATGCTGGAGCTGGTAAGTTTTAGTGTTGCTCATGCTATCTAGCGTTTTTTTTCGGACAGTACCTGCGTTTTCTTATTTTTTGAATCGAATAACTCTTGACTAATCCAAATATCTTGCATGAACTTATCTTTAATGATTTATTTTATTAATATAATAAACAGACTTTATCATCACTCAAATGTTCTTCGACACAAAAGTTTTTGGAACATTTGTAAAGGATTGTAAAACGTGGGGTATAAATTGTCCTGTTGTTCCTGGATTGATGTGCATCAATGCTTATGCTGGATTTGTTAAGATGACTGGATTCTGTAAAACACGCGTACCTGCTGAACTTAGGGCTAAGATGGATAGTATCAAGGATGATCCAGATGCTGTGAAGGCATTTGGTATTGAATTTGGTATTCAAATGTGTCAAGATTTGACTGAAATTGGTGTCGAAGTATTGCACTTTTACACGTTGAACTTAGAAAAGACTACATACGGAATCTTAAAAGGTCTTGGTTATGAAGTGAAGGGTTCTGCCGATGATAGTGATGCAAAAACTATGGTTGCTAAAGGAAGTGCTTGGGCGCGTGTTGGAGATCAGGTAAAGACCGCTAACGGTGTAGGGGTTGTGAAATCTATTGAAAGTAATGGTTCCGCTTCAATTGAATTTGAAGGTGAAACTCCAACAGCTACCTTCAAAAAGGAGGAATACAGTAAAGTTTTTTAAGTAAAGAATCTATTAAGTTGTAATATATATATATAGACTGCTTGTCTTTCTATCTATGAAAATAAATAAATTTTGAGGAAAAAGTCATGAAAACTTATATATGCATTTTATGTCTTATATTTGATAACGATGCGTTAGTTCGACCATAGTTATTTGTAGCATGTTTATTTTCACTTTGGAAACGGCACATATGATCACTGTACTACTGTACAATCGTTCTTATTTTTTCTTTTTACCGCTTCGTGCACCTGCTCCTTTCTTTGGTGGGCCTTTACCTTTACGTCGACGTTGTACTAGTTTTATACGTTTACGTTCCTCATACTCCGTCTCCCAACCACTACCATGAATCTGATTTATTTATTTTGAAACAAAAAGAAAGGACAACAAATTTTAATTAAATATTGAATAAATAACAAGTAGATGGATGAGATGCATGGATCGATTTCTTTGGTAAAAATTTTCGAGGTGTGAACAATAATATGCGGGTCGAACATGATTCGTTAATTCGTTCTATTTTATGCGACTCTTATACTCAATACCGAAGTGTAGTCGTTCCTTCAACTTTAGTTTTTCACAACACAAATACGTTGGTTTGCTCTTCGCTTATTGCTCGTACCTTTCTTGCATAAGTATTTATAGATACAGGATAATATTTTTCTATATATGGTCCTGTAAATGCTTTCTTCGCTGTTTTAGTCCCAGTCGATGCACCCTCTAGAATCGGAACATGTCCAAAAATTTCTTGTCTTGCATACTCTGCCCCTCGCTTAAGGATAGTAGAATTTTGTAACAATTTTCGAACAGACTTCGTGGATGATGATGCCATGATTGTTCGATGATGAAACAACGAAACGAATGCTTATACTGTATAATGCTTCTTGTAAACCGACGGACTCACTCTCTCGCCAATATCTAACAAAGAATCTATTTTAACTGTCCGTACTGTAAGTTTATGTGGACGATTTTATTTTGTTTCTGTTGCATTGATTTTTATTGATTGACGATGCATGATCGGCGATGTGTGTTGGTTAGTACTTAATTAGACCTTAATTGATATACTTTATTATTTGAAGAGCATCATCTGGCTGTACTATATTTTATTCAAATGGAATATACATAATTTAAAAAACTTGAATAGGAAGGAGCATTTTTCGGTTACACTCTCTAGCTAGTAGGGTCTAATGATGATGGTCAATGAAATGCATTACAATCATAGTTAGTATGGGATGCGATTTGCACAAGCATCCGCATACAAGAGGTAGATGCACTGTTGGAACAAATCAAAACTAAGATCTATGCGTATAGTATTAGTTGTCCATATCATGTACTAGCTACTACTAGGTACGTTGTTAACATGGTCTTCGATGCGTGTACTCGTACATCAATCGTGCAGTGATTAAAAACAGTAGATGCAAATAAATTTCTAATTTTAGCAAAATGCTACATGTAAATCTTCTAAAGATGACATTACAGTTAGTTGTATGAAAAAATCCGATTAATCCAAAAAGTACTTCGAACCGCTGCCTGTGGTAACGACTTCATTTGATGCTACCCTACCTTTTGCTAATGGACTAGTTGTCACTCGTTCCCCTTCATTGAAGTTTATTGATCCAGATATTATACCAGTGATGGAGCCGTCACGATTCTCTTTCCATCTACTCACTGTTGGAACTCCGTCGGGTGCAACGATAACAGCTGGGACTTTCTTCTGCTTTTTTTTGCCAGCTTTTTTCTTAGGAACAGCTTTGGTAGCCGCTGGTTGTGGTGGGGCGGTAATCCCTCATCGACTGCTCCGAAACCAAGCCCAAAAAGCGAAAATGTTGCTCTAGGTGTCGCCTTTTCGATGGCTTTCACTGCTCTCTTAGCCTCCTTTTGTTTTCGTTCCTGAGTTAGTGTGATTGTTGCGCCAGGTGCAGCACCACCCATGTCCTTGATAGCTGCCATTATGTTCGATTTCTTGATGGCAGTCTCGGCACTTAAAAAGTAACGACTTTTAGACGTAGTAGCTACTACCGAGCCATCCTCAATCTTACCCTTTGCAATAGGCGACGTTTCGATGAAGTCACCATCTTCAAAGTTAGGAGAGCCGTAGATGCGACCAGAGACACCACCTAGAAAGGGATATTATGAAAAACAAAAACAAAATAATTCAAGCATTAGAAAGAACGAAAATAGTATCACCATAATGAATTGTGGACCAAGTATCTGTAAAAAACATACCGTCAGCTCGTGCTTTCCAACTCATGATGATAGGAACACCAACAGGTGGCCGTTCAACCTTTCCAACTGGAATCGATCGTGCTGGAGCAACATTTTGGGTAGGTTGCTTGGAAAAAAAGTCCATTGCGGGTTTCTTATCTGCCGCTTTCTTCTTTGCTACCTCAGCAACAGATTTTCTATTGTCAGCCGCTTTCTTCTTCGCATCTGCTGCTGCTGCTTTTTTCTGATCAGCAGCTGCCTTAGCTGACGCTTGTGCTTCTCTCTTCGTCTCGGCTGCCTCTTGCGCCTTTCTCTTCGACTCGTTTGCTTTATTTTTTCTCTCTTCCGCTAGCTGTTTTTTTTCTCTTCGGTTCCTTGCTTTTCTAACTGTTCTTGTCGCTTCTGTTCTTGAGCACGCTTCGTTCTTCGGCCTGTTGCCGTGCCTTCTCGGCGGCCTTCTTCTTTTTCTCAGCTGCTACTGCTGCTGGTGAAGGAACATTTGATTTCTTTTCAACCACATTCGCTTCATTTTTCGCTCCGAAGAACCCACCAAAACTGGTCTGTTTTTCAGCTGCTACTGGTGGTGGGACATTTTTCTTCTTTCAACCACATTCGTTTCTTTCTTTGCTCCACCAAAAAATCCAAAACTAGGCTGTTTTTCGACTGCTGCTGGTGATGGAGCACTTTTCTTCTCTTCAACCACATTTGTTTCCTTCTTTGCTCCTCCAAAGAATCCAAAACTAGGCTGTTTTTCGACTGCTGCTGGTGATGGAGCACTTTTCTTCTCTTCAACCACATTTGTTTCCTTCTTTGCTCCTCCAAAGAATCCAAAACTGACCGTTTTTCCTCCTTTCTAGGAAGTATCTTTATAAGGAAAGAAAAAAACGTTACCACAAAAAAAAATGATGGTTAGACGAAGAAATATCTTCCATTTGATTCAAAAAAAAAAATTAGTGATGGTATACTTACTTTGACCCAGAGGAGGTAGTTACAACAGTATTGCTCGTTGGTCCTTGTGCTACCGGTGATGTAGTGATGGCATCTCCATCTTTAAAGTTTGGTGAGCCTGAGATTCTACCATTGATCGAACCGTCGGGATTTTGACTCCATCTCGACACAGCAGGAACACCTCGTGGTGGTGCTCTAACGGTCGATTTCTGTTGAACTTTGCTAGGGGTAGTAGCAACTTGCGGTCGCGACTCTTTTTCTTCTGTCATCTTACCAAATAGATCCCCTAGTGATATTGTAGCTCCACTCTTAGCCTGACCAACAACTTTTTCTGCACCTTGCTTACGTTCAGCCTTGACAGCATTTGCTTTTTTCTGTTCCACTAACTGCCGTTGCTTTTTCTCCGCTACTTTCTGAGCTTGTAACTTTTCTTGTTGTTTTTGTTCCTGGATTTGTTTTCGTTCCTCTGCTACTTGTAATGCTTCTTGTCGCTTCTGTTCTTGGATTTGTTTTCGTTCCTCTGCAACCTGTAGCTTTTCTTGTTGTTTTTGTTCCTGGATTTCTTTTCGTTCCTCTGCCATTTGTAACGCTTCTGTCGCTTCTCTTCCTGGACTTGTTTTCGTTCCTCTGCTAGTTGCAACGCTTCCTGTCGCTTCTTTTCGGCTTCTTCGGCCTTTCTCTTCACCGCTATTCCTTTTTGACGTCGCATCTCTTCTGCTCTTTCGGCACCTTCCATTTTCTTCAAATTCGCTTCTTCTTTTCGTAAACGATTTTCTTCTACCTTTGCTTCCGCATCTGCCTTCTTTTTGTCGCTTCTGCCTTTTGTGCTTCCTCTTGCGCTTTACGTTTCGCTTGTGCTTCCTTCTTCTTCAGTGCTTCGACTTTAGGATCAATCTTTGACTTAGGTGGAGCTGGTGGCGCAGTTTTTGGTGCTTGTGGAAGGTTCACTTTGGGGACTTCGAACTTTGGCAGTTCAAACTTCGGTGGTGAAAAGGTGTACTCTCCTTTTTAGATTTTGCAGGATCTGGGGGACCTCCTTCGAAAAATCTACCTGATTTTTCGTCAAAGAAGATATCCTTTTTAAAGCTTTTTAATGTCGTTGGTGACTTCTTTGCAGCTGGCGGTTCCTGTTTTGGTGGAGACGGCTTTGGTTTGGGAATGTCAATCTTAGGCAAAGAAATCTTAGGAATATCAAACTTTGGAGCTTCAAATTTCGGTTTAGGAGGTGTCACTGCCTTAGGTTGCTGCTGCTGCTGCTGTTTTGGTGGAGACGGCTTTGGCTTAGGAATGTCAATCTTCATAGACATCTTAGAAACATCAAACTTTGGAACTTCAAATTTCGGTTTAGGAGGTGTCGCTGTCTTAGGTTGCTGCTGTTTTGGTGGAGATGGCTTTGGCTTGGGAGTATCATCAGAATTGGGAAAAGAATACTCTAGTACAGATACCTTCAATGAATCGATATTAGGAATAAGAGATTTCTTTTGTTGTTGCTGTTGAGGAATAACTGTTGGCGGAGCTGGTTTCTTATCCATTTTGGCTTTATCTTTTCTTCTCACTGGAGGTGTTGGTGGAGCTAATGGAGGTTGAGGTGCAGAAGACTTACCAAGAGCAGATTCTACACCCTCGATTGTCTTTTTAGGGATTGCCTTGACGTCACCAACAAAGGTATCAACGGCATCTAATGTATCATCAACAGCATCCTCCACTGCCTGTTTGGTGGCATCGGCAACTTTTCCAGGTGTGGCTTTGATTTCATCGGCAATCTCATTGGCTGTTTCGACTGCAGCGTCTGCAACTCGTCCGGGAGTTGCTTTGATGTCATCAACAATTTCATTTGCTGTATTTACTGCAGCCTTTTGTATATTACTTGGTATGGCTTTAATATCATCTTGTGTTTGTTTTACCTTATTTTTAGCAGACGTAACTGCAGCATTAATGATACCCTGAATGATTCCAGAAATAGCGTTACCAATGCCATGGTCGACCCCCCGAGCGCCTTACGTACAATGTTACCCAGACCACCTTCTGTCATACCAAGTACATAACCAGTTGTTGACAAGATAATGGCACCAAATACAGGTGGTACTATGGTTGACGTATACATGTCGATATTTGGATTTTCTGCATCAATTAGAATACCAAAAAGGGCACCAACAATCAAGCCTCCAACGCTAGAGGCTACAGCTAACTTCTCTTCCTCGGAAGTTAAATTCTTTCGTTGTTTGATTTCTTTTTGTTGTTGCGGTGGTGATGGGTGGTGATGGCGTCGACGGCACGACAACACGGGGTCGATCTTCTTCTTTGAATTCTTCTTCGACAACTACCACTTCTTCGACAATTATTGCTTCGTTCACTTCCTCAGGTGGTGATGGCGGTTTAGGAGGAAGAGGTTTTCCATCATCACCATCATCATCATCTCCTTCCGACATAAATCTCCGTACTGACGACGATACTGTTGATCTCCCAACATACGCCGTTGTCACCGTAGGCGGGGAAGGATGACATTGTTTCTATTATTGTTGCCTAGTGAAGGAACAAATGAATTCGCAAAAAAAGATGCTCCCAACGATATCACTACCACGAGTAGTCGTTGTGTCGTCTTCATCTTTTTTTTCAGGTTTTTTCGAAAAGTAGCTCGTTGTAGCAACAATGTGAGTCGGATCTAGATTTCTTGTTGCTGTTGTCGCCGTTTCGGTTACTAAGTATTAGATACTAAAGGACGATACTCTTGCTACCTGATCCGGTTTAACAATGTACCATGTACATGAAATATGAAAGATCTTGAAGTTGTTTCATGAAGTCGCTTTTACGGTATGAGCGATGATGTCGTTATTGGCTATTAATTTTGTTACTGCAACACGAAAAAACGTATGCCAAGAAGAAACAGAACTCTTTCTTATGATTGGACGAGTTTTTCGATATCTTTTTCAATTAAAACCCGGAAGTATAAATAGTATCATGCATGAGTCCTGACGTCAGTCACGCGGGAATTGAATCCAAATATAGTATTAAGACAATTCAATCGAAATCGACAACGAAAGGAGTAGAAAAATAAATAGAACAATGCATAGCAATTTGTTTGTTTAGAGAAAAAAAGACGATGCAAAAGTTCTGATATAAGTATGGCTAAGTTCTGTGTAAGTAAAGAATTATCTTAAATCATTTTTATAGCTTACATAATGGAGTTTGACGAAGTGAAAATATATAGAACAATGCATGGCAATTTGTTTGGTTTAGAGAGGAAAAGATGATGGAAAAGTTCTAGTATAAGTATAGCTAAGTTCTGTGTAAATAAAAGATATCTTAGTCATTTCTATAGCTTATACAATAGAATTTAAGGAAGTGAAAATGTACAGAACGATGCATGGCAATTTGTTTGGTTTAGAGAAGAAAAGATGATAGAAAGTTCTAGTATAAGTATAGCTAAGTTTATGATAGTAAAAGGATTATTTTAGATCATTCCTATAGCTTTGGCAGCTCTGAAAATAATCAGAGTGTTCTCACTATGAAATGATGAAATGATGCTACATAAAATAACAAGGCTTCCGCACTTTGGATCGTTCTCGATTTTTCATTTTGTTTAATACGTTTACATGATTACAGTCTTCTTTTCTTCCATTGTTGCTGTTAATGTAGGAGTGGGAGAAAAAGATCTGTAAACGATATATTTTCCTTCACCACTTTGATAGTCAAAATTTTCATTTAACCGTTCGGTTGTATGTTTCCATCGTTTTTTATCAAACATAGTTTTTCCTGCTTGTACTGCTGGTATGATTATAGTAACAGGGATCAACCATGGCATTGATACGTAGAGTGGAGCTGTAACAGTTGCGGTGGATGTAAATCCAACCCAACCCCATATTCCAGCTGCTGGAACAACAGCTGTCGTTGTTGCAGTTGCAGTCGATGCTGCTACAGTTGGCATAGTCGATAATGCAATAGATTGTCTCATATAGGATGCAAGTTGTAAACTAATAAATTGACCTGTCTTGCACCACACTGCAACATGTTCACAATTCGACTTTGTTACATCGTACGATGATATTAATGTATGATTATGAAGTAAAAAGTCTGCCCGAGCTAATACAATATCAACAGTATCACTTTTTGCTTTTGATACTGTCCCCGATCGTTTTGTTAAACATTTTATCCATGGTGAATTGTACGTAACCTTATGCCATACAACTTTTGCTTGATTTTCATCAATTGTATATTCTCTCAATATCGACTCCCTATTTGATTGAATATCAGGATTTGAGGTGCTATTACAAAAAGATGATTGCAGACCTGATGAGGAACATACTGATAATAATTTCCCTTTGTTGTCACCGTTGCCGTTGTCGTCGTCGCCGTTGCCGTCGTCGTTGTCACCAATAATACAAGAGAAATCTAATATCGTTACTGTACCGTCATCCGAATTACGGTCAATAACAATCCCATGATGTTGATATACGAATGGTATTTTAAGGAATGAACACCAGCTATAAACATGGTCACCTACTTCAAAGTTACTATTGCTGTTGCTGTTGCTGTTGTTGTTGTTGTTGTTGTTGTTGTTGTTATTTTGACAATGATTATCGTCAGCTACTACTACTGAAGAAGAAGATGATGATGATGATGATGAGCAACCAAATTCATCTTTCTTTTGTAATTTTTCGTCGTTATTATCTTCGATGACAACTGCTGATGAAGCTACTATATCTTCAATGGAGGATTCTAGTATTTGCTCTTCTCTTGTCGATGTGTTCAATGAAGACGACGATGATGATGATGATGATGACGATGATGATGATAATGACGAATCTTGGTAGTATTGGTGGGAAGAAGACTCAGTCCATTCAGATTTGTTTTCAACCATCTTAAAATCTATTATGAACAAAATTAATAAAGTTAATATATATTGTATTCTTTCTCGCCGCAACAATAAACTTCTTTTATTTCTCTTATTACGCCTTATCGACTAATCGTACAAAGTATACAGAAATCGTTTTTCTTTCCTTTAATAGTTGATACCAGGCAAGGTAAAGTTCGTTTTTGATTCATCCGTGATACTCGTAGGCGATTGTGTCGGTTGTCGATAATTATTAATACAAGTAAGAATAGAATCAATACCCCCATCACGCGAGAATAAGTAGAGATGTAATAAAGATGATGAAAAACATCAATCAGAACATCGAAAAAAAGGTTGAAAAGAATTGCGCGCTTGCTTCCGCAATTCACATTGTTCTGTGTATTTATGCCCCTGTATTGTGGCCGTTACTGTTATTTTTTGGGTTGTTCTTCGGTGGTGACGACAACACTCATTTTCATCGCCTTTGCTCTTTAACCTTGAAAAAATTTCTCACTGTCCATTAAATATCATCCTTTTTTAAATCTCTATTATTTATTTATGTCGTCCTATCATCCTGATGTTGCTTTCTCAAAAAGGACCAGTCAGCATCACTCCTCCTTACTTCTCCTCAATTTCTTGAAGTCGAAATGGTATACCGAGGCCAAAAACAAGTAGCAAACATCGACATCCACAAGCGACCGAATAAGGAATAAGGATCAGTAATATTCGCACTCATTATAAGTATTGTCCTGATCTGTCCTGCATCATCATACAACCATCGTTATCGTCCTCAGCAAAGAAAGAAAGAAAGAAAGGAAGGAAGGAAGGAAGAAAAAAAAAAACATGTCTTCCAGAATTATGTCGTACAATATAATAAAAATGAACGACAACAACAACAACAACAACTTCCAACAACTAATGCTTATAATCTTCCGAAGGATGTATCAAAACTTGATTTACATGGTTATAATAAATCAGAAGGAATACGTAGAACAACAGACTTTCTGGATCGAATAGCGAGTAAAAGTAAACAAATAGTACTAAAGCTTGGGCATTAGTTGTAACGGGAAGTGGAGCACACAGCTCACACTCACAAGGTCGTAAGTTTTACTACTGATAACAATATATTTATATATGTAAAGTACAGTACAGTACGTACAGTACGCATTTTAAAAATTAAACTGTGGGAACATCTCTCTTATTGACTTTTTTTTTTTCTTCTTCGTTAATGTAAAAAATTAATAAAGCTGTCTTACGAGGTGCAATAGAAAATTTATTAATAAAACGTAATATCGAATATTATCCAATGAAGGGGAATGGTAGTTTTTTAGTAAATGCACTATCAGGTTTTGTGTTGTACGAACCAGAACAACCAAGAGATACGAAAGTGATAATATCAGCTAATGCAAACAACGCGAAAAATAATCATCCATCTGCTTCTTATTCTTCTGCTGTTGCATCAATGGCAGCAATCAAACCATTGTCCCTGAAACAACAAATTGACAATACTAATAATGGTGTAGCATTAAAAAAGGCATACAATAAACAACGGAAGGAAGAATTGCGTATCAACGAGCAATGTCACAATCATTGGCCGATCCAACGTACAGGGCTGAAAAACAAGAGGAAGAATCATTGGAGAGAGCATTTAATTTGTCAATATTAGAGAAAAGAAGAGAACTACAGGAGGAACAAAAATACAAAAATTATAGCAGATTCACGACGTGAATCAAGGATACAAGCAATGGCTGAATTAGATGAGATACAGAAAGTTGCAGAATTATCTATCAGAGAATTTGAACAGGCCATGGCGGAAGAAGAAGATGAAATACAGAAAGTTGCAGAATCCTCCAGAGGGAATTTGATAATAATATAATAATGCTCATAATAATAATCATAATAATAATATGCGTGGATCAAAAAAAAGCAATGATGGCTGAAGAAGAAGATGAAGATGATGATGATGATGATGAAGTACAGAAAGTTGTAGAACTATCCAAAATAGGATTTGATAATGATAATGCTCCTAATAATGGTAATAATAGTGATGATATGAATGATCCCGATGCTTATATGTTACGTGCCATTGAATTATCTCGGAAGGTAACAAATAGAGTCGATGATGAAATGCTATCAGTATTAGAACAATCAATTTAGAGCATCAACGATATCAAGAAGATGACGAAGAATTGTTATTGAAGGCATTAGAGCAGTCAGTAGCAGAGTTCTAAAATAAAATACATGGAATGGGAATGGAAACTGAAAGCATCTCGGGTCGTAGATTTAATTTATTGAAAGAAATGATTAGTCACTAACTAATAAGTGATTATTGTGTTCTTACAGTTAGATTCAATTATTATTCCTACTACGATTTTTTTTTCTCGCTGAATCACTACTCACGAGACGTCTTGTGGCCTATATTTATCTATCAATATTTCTTAATAAAGCATACAGTACGTGGTGCATGGCACTATAGTATTGACGCACACTACACATTTATCTTCATCACGATAAATAAAAGGTTTGATTTTTCTCCCAGTCACGACTCCTAATTGTAACGCACGCACACAGTACGACACATAATATTTATTCTTTTTATAAATTAGAGAGATTTCCTTAACGTTACCGGCATACAATACGAAATAGCACTTACGTTGATTGGTTGATTCCTCCTTCGTTCATTCATTCTTCCATTCATGCATGCACGCAGGCACGCATGCACGAGTAAATAAGAAGCCGAATGAATCAACGAATCAATCGAAATAGTCAAATTAATCAATCCAGACGCGATGAGACGAGCGATGGTGGCACAACGACAGTGTATACTGTATTGTATGCACAACACATTAACACATCATGATCGTTAGGATAGCGTAGAAGTATGCTAAAAGATGGATATTTCTTCTGTACACGGTAGCGTGGCGCCCTGTGATTCCCAGACTACAGTGCGCGGTAACGTTATGGTAAAATTTATTGAACAACAACAACTACAACTACAACACAGCTACAGTAATAACAATAGCCACAAAAAGGACCCCCTCCCCCCCACACAAATATGAAATTATTTCCTCTCTCGTCGTCGACGTCATTGCTATCGTTTGCGTTGTCATTCTATTTGGTATTAACGTCACCTCGGCTGATGTTGATGTTGATGTTGATGCTGCTTTATTAGAAGATCGCAGCACTAATTATACTTTCACTCCTATTGATTTGGATATCGATCAAAGTATTATTAACGGTATTATTATTGATTTAAATTGCGATTGGCTGGATGCTGGCAGTAGTGTTCCTAATACGACATTCACTATCTTCCCTTCCAATAATGATGATGGTAGTGGTAGTAATATTACTGTTGAAACCTCGCCACCAAATTTGATAACTGTTCGAAGATCTCTGTTATATGGATATGATGAGGAGATTGGTAATTTAGATCTTTTATGGAATACGATTGTTTCTTCTACTGCAACTAGTGGTGGTGTTCGTATTGGTGTCCCATCAGATCGATTAAAGAGAGTACTTGTCATTAGTGGACATAGTGTACAAATAGTAGACGGATTTACTAATATTAATTATTTACGTATAGATTATGGTGCGATCCTTCATGCATCAATGACTACACTCTCCGATTCAAGAGAACCATATACAGATAATTATGGAAACCAATTCAATGATAAACCTAATTAACTACAAAGAATGTGGAGGACAGATGTATGTGAAAACAAATGTGCCAGTGTACCGTTTTGATGTTTCCAATGGAGGTCAAAGTTGGGTAGAAACACCATCCATTACTATTCTTGGTTTTGGGTGATGGTTCCGAACTTAATATTAAAGGTGATGTTGATGTTACTTATGATTATTATGTTGGAGATGATAAAAAAGTTGAAGATGGTGCACAATTAACAGTAACAGGAACAATTAAAGGAATCGTCAATAATAAAAATAATTCTACTGTGAATGCACCAAGTTGTGATAAAGTTACCAGTACTACTGGTAGTACATGTAATGCTGGTCCGCAAAGTGTTGATTTTGATGTTGGTAATTTATCACAGAACAGTCAAATTCTTTTTGGTACATATATTTGTAGTTCTTCTTCATTATTATTTGCGCCAGGTGGTTATTATTCCATTGCATTTGTAATGATGGCTGCTGTTACAGCAATGTTGATATCATAGTATCACATAAATCCAAATCATATTATATAAAATTATAATACACAATAATACAAAATCTAAAATATAGTATAACTTGTAATTAATATAGTAACTTTTCTACCTAAGATACAGTACCTTAAAAAATACTAGAAAACACTAAACACTAAATATCAATGGATTGGCAGATGTATATAATTTTTACTCTACTGAAACAATCAATAGGCTCAGTTCTATATATATAAAAAAGAACATGATATAAATATCAGGCTATTATTTTATGTCTACTATTATACCAAATTATAAATTATAGCGCATATCTATTTTATTTTCATTGTTATCCTTTATATTATAATTAACAACAAGCATCATCATCACCTTTTTCTTCTTCTATCTATACTAGATATAAACTGTTATCTTTATTAGTAGCTGTTGATGTATTACTACTGTACCACTATTTCTACATGTAATATCACTGGCAAAAAAAGTATCTAATTTGATCCCTGTAGTCATCATAGTAGTATATTATTATTTTACTAAAATGCCGCTTCTAAATCATCAGTAGTCGGATATAGATCATTGAAGGCAGCAGAAAAATCAGCGGGTGTTTTTCCACCAGGCGCAGCCTCTTTTACGGAATCTTCAATTTTCTTCACGGCAGATAAGGCTGCATTTCTCTTTTCCTGAAAATTAGGAATTAATCTACATTGTGCGGATTCAATTTTATCATTTTCTTTCGATAGACCAAATAATGCATCCGTTTGTGGCAGACCAAATTCGTATCCAACAATTTTAATAGAATCAAACCAATCACCTTCGCCCATTTCTAAACGAACTTGATCCGAATACGTCCAATTCATAATATCATCTCTTGTTTTAGGTGGACCGCCCTTTGGATGAACATTGTTTGCCAATCGATGTAATACTTGATATGCTTCTATGTCCTTAAGTTGTTCGGTTGGTTCGGCAACAATATCAACAGTCTTTTCCTTCCCATGCTTATCTTCCATTTCCTTTACATATTCATTGTACTTCGCAATACCCATTGATGTACGAATTTTTTCAGTAGTATCGACTTTAAATTGTCCCATGCATCGTAATAATTCTAATCCAATATCATCACATGCCTGTGTAGTACGTGAACGTGAACGTGTGTGTGTGTGCCGATTAGTACAGTTGTAATAGTAACCGAGGATTCAATATTGACAGACAATTAATATTCTACTAGTGCTAAAATAAAGGAAGGAAAATCAAACAAACATTTTGGACAAATCTCGGTGTATTGTATCTTACCTTTCCATCCTTTCGACATTCTCTAATGCTCAAGATATCTGTCTTACAAGGGATGTTATCAGCAACTTCTTCATCATCGTTACGAACGAGAGTTTCGATATGTTTGTACAGTCTATTGAAAGCCATTATTAGTTCAATTATTTGATTCAAATGACGATTATTTGTCAACTATCTATTACAACTACTACAGTAGCTAGGATCACCAGGGATTTGTTTCTTCTGTTTTGCTCTTGCAATGTACAACAACACACCAGTCAAAACGCGAGGAGAGATGTTAATAGCACTCGTAATTTATTGCTATTGTTGATGGCGTGTGCCTTAGCGAAGTTTTGTGTTGCTTTTATTACTCTTCGTAATGCGCGCTGTTTCAGCGCTACAGTAGCTACGGGGTAGGGGGGGGGGGCTGCTGGAAATTATATTACCAAACTTTTTTACTTATTTGTATCACTCTACTAACGCTTTATACTTTAACGGTATATGGATTTGTTACGCGTCATTTGACACACACTATTACTAACTTACCGTTCTAGTGCATGAGAATAAGATAAAAATCTCAATTAAAATATATACTATGTACAATGATGATGATGCAAATATAAAATGTACTGTATAAATGTGTAAACCGCATGGTAATAAATCAGAAGAAGATAAGAAATAGCACCTCTATAACCCCTTCATTATTAATGGCTATCATCAATAGAGATCATTATCTTATGTATACATGTAATAATTATCTTCTTCTTCCTTCTCTTCACGATGAACAATAATATACACAGTCAGATTAAATTCACAAGATCAAAATAATGTGAGAGGAGGAAAGACAATGTAATAGATGCGAGATAATCCTGGAAAGAGATAGAATGCTTACTGATTCTGTGGAACCAATATAATGCTACTAGAAGGCATAATTATTAATAGAGCGTTACAAGTAGTAAGTACTTCCTCCAGTCAACGGAAATTGTCGCGCGGGCTATGACGTGAAAATTAACACGCGCCAAAGCACGCTATCATTCAAAAAGCTAAATAATGCCCAAAAGATAACTAGCAAATACTAGTAAAACTATACAAAAACTATACATCATTCAACTGTGTGCAACTCTATCAATAAAGAAGATCTTTCAAAATTTGAAGGTTCCATCTAAACCATTATTCTACACAGATTTCATATATCAACATCCCAAAGTTTTACCCTAGCATCTTTCCTGCTGAAATAGGCCACCTGATAGACTAAATTAGCATGTGTGAAATGCACGTTAAAAAAATCAAGGTTGACCGTTGAACGTGTTAATAACGCGTGCTAAATTTTTAACGTGATAGCCCGCGCGGCAATTTCCGTTGACTGGAGGAAGTAGTCAAATAGGTTTAGACTGAAGTAGAAATTATGAGTACTAGCTATTGTAATATGTTGAGCCTGTTTCGTATTGTCTATCACAAGTAATGTGATGTCGTATATGGAAACCAATTCAGAGTGATTAGTAAGTCACTAGTCTTCAGAGCCGTAGCCGATATCATGCGCGCAAGCACGTGATATAATAACTTATATGAGATAATCAGAAGCCGGTACGTCTACCGTCTGTTAATTATGTCGTCGCGTCATCATACATCATACATAATTAAAAAATATGAATCAAATTCATTGATGATAATCACTCTCAAATTAGTAAAGATAGAAATATAACATCATTATATATCAAAAAAAATACAACAAAGAGAGTGCAGAGCTCTGTATAGATCTACCACCAATGGTTTAGAAAAGAAGAAGAAGAAGAAGAAGAAGAAGAAGAAGAAGAAGATGTTAAACATTTGATCTTGATCTCTTGCTTAATATTATACACCTCCAGTCATGGCATAACAAAATTCAAGTCTGTACTCAACTACGTATGGTAATCCAAACAGCAGGACCAAATAATATCCAACAAATTTTCACCACGCCCTCGTATGTTTTCATACTGGTACTTAGCTCTAGATACAACATTCATTCACAACAACATGCCAACATTTATATTGTGTTTACCAGAGTAGTAATCACTGTAATTATGGAGATACAGCTGTGATTTTGGTCTATTATAGTTGATCATCATATGCGGTTGCCACATAAACACTCTAAATGTCATTTCATCCCAGCCAGGAGAGAGGATTTTACAATCACAGTTTGCCATAGGAATCAACTTGATCCTAATACTGTGAGTTGATTGATTGTTTGTTGGAGTAACAGTCCAACCAATCAACTAAGTCTTCATAGCTTTAATTGGCTACGGAGGAGCATCCACAGTGCATAAGGGTAACTAATGGACGATGATCTCAGATTTGAATACTACTGGTATCAGAACTATTCGAGAAGAGGCATCGGGTATGGTGGAACGAAATAAAATAACAGGTAGTTTGTGATTGACTAAAAGTCTCCCTCCACAAAAATAAAGTGACACGTTAGGACTATTACCCTTAAAATAAGCAATCGTCTGCGTTTAACATTATCTGAAGCGAATTACTTTGCTAGTTCGTTTGAATAAACATATGGTGTTCAGTGTAATACATAGTAATTCTAGATTATAAAATAAAGAGATTAAGTAGGACCGCGATATTTTTGATGTGGAATGTTGTCAATCTTAAAAGCGAAAAATATGTAAATATCTATTTACGACGACCAGTTGAGCAAGTGTGTTGACCACGAACTCGGATTCCCCACCAGTGACGTAAACCACGATGGGCTCTAATTTTCTTAAGACGTTCAATATCATCACGAAGCTTAGCATCGACATTTTGGGCGAAAACTTGTGTGTACTTTCCAGTTTTGAAATCCTTTTGTCTGTTCAAAAACCAAAGTGGGATCTTGAATTGACGCGGATTTTGGATGATAGCAACAAGCTTTTCAATTTCATCGGCAGTTAATTCACCTGCTCGTTTGTTAACATCAACTTCTGCCTTTTTACAGATAAGATCAGTAAATCGACGTCCAAGACCCTTAATTTTTGTTAGTCCGAAAACAACATTACGCTTTCCCTCAACATTTGTATTAAGAATACGAAGAATGTGCTGAAATTCAGCTCCTTGCATTAATGAAGAAGACCTGTATAGTCATTTGTTTGTTGTTGTTGTTGTTGTTGTAGTAGTAGCGTAACGATACAAATCAATATTGTGTGAGATAACAATGGTACGTCGTCATCTAGATGAGATGAGAAAACTAACACTTTCAAACATCAACGACATGCAAACAACAAGCACTCTACACAGATAGCCATATCCTCAAGCATGTTTTTTTCTAATTGAATTGCGTATTACTTACATCTTGGTTGTTTATATTTCAGTTATTTAATAGATGTAGGGTTGTTTCACTTCGAGGACGCTAACGACAACGCGGATGAAATGATGATCGCGATAATGTAAGATGACGGAGGTTAGCGTAAGTAGGGGCTAAGTTATGTCACTTTTAGTAAGCAGGTAACACTAATATTCCACACGTGTGCAGTTTGGGGGTGAACTGAAATAAATAAATAATTTATTAATTGCTCGCTCATACTCCCCCGCCCCCTCAAATGCGAAAAGGAAAGACTAACCAAGGACATACCATAAGAGTGGATATACGCCTAACGGACACTAACCTCACACTTCTAATAAACACTATTTACATACGTTAATAGCATAGAAGTCCTCAGTCTAGTGAACTTAGGTAGCTAGACACATTTACACTGTTACCTCTAGTCTAGATATAGCATCTGTTGGATTATTATCCTCTACTACTGCAGATTCTTTATCTTTTACTGTACTACGAGGATGTTGTATGTAAAAAAGTAAAGTTTATGTATAAGAATTTAAATAGTTGTTAAACCATATCTATAGTAATGATATATCATGTGTACACATTTACATCAAATAGACCTTGGGAGCGCATTATCGTGATAGGGTGTCAGTGTGGTGGTTGTTTTCTTTTCCTTCTTCTCTTGGATTATCGTTATATATGTATTGCATTGTATGTATCTTTGGACCAAAAAAAATCGATGTGGTAGAATATCATCTTTTGTGTTCTAATTTATATTCATTTTCCCATCTATGCCAAACGTCACAAAAACGACGATATAGTACTTGTACTTCTTGTTTGTTGAACGAATGAATGAAAGAGAAAGATACATTCTTCTTGTATTCGATTCGATTCGATTCGATGATTCGATTTCCCCCCACCCCTGATTATTATCTTCAAACAGGACAGGAAGTATTTTGCATTTGGTGTAGGTCGTCTTGGAATGGACGAGGAGAGGATGATGATGGTGGTGGTGATAGTGATGACGATGAATCGATATTAAGCATAATATTCGATATCATGTCATGAAATTTATCAGTAACAGTATTAGTAGTATCACGCGTCGCTTGGACTGGCGATGATGAGGATATAGAAGAGTAGTTGCTTCTTTTTGATTTTAAAATCATCATCTGCCGTTTCATCATTATGTTGTTCTCGTTCTTCTTCTTATCATTATTACAAGCGTTATTCCTATGAGGAACTTCTTCAAAGTGTTCCAAATAACGGAAAGGTTGACCTTCAAAGAAAAGTAAATCCCCACCTTTGATGACTTCAGTTAAGGTTACAGGTGCGGGGTATACTTGTTTTTGTTGACGGTGGTTGTCAAAACTAACGGTACGATTGTGGGGCGATACATTCCGAGGGAGAGGTGAAATAGTACCTATAGTATTCATAATAATATCTGGTGGAAAATAATCAGACCTGCTGTTACTGGGGAATAATGATGATGATGATGATGATGTCGTGGTTGGTGATGATAGTCCTGTTGTTGTACCTGTAGTAGCACCCATTCCTTCTGATGAGTAAATCGTGTTTAGGATCGTGTGTAGACTACTGTTGTTCGCTGTTGATGTTGATGGTGTCTTCATATTATTAGGATAATTTGAAGGAATAATTGGTATGAGCGAAACCAGCGAATCTTCAGATGATATCATATTTATTCGAGGAGATGATGACTTGAGAGACTTCACACTGTCTGGGGATATAATATGATTATGATTATCATCATGAGATTGTTGTACCGATGATGAGTCTTCATGTTGTTGCTGTTGTTGGCAAAACGTTGACGTTAACATGGCTCTGTTATGATCTTCGATATAGAAATTTGGTTCATCTTCAGGTGATAAACTCTTTCTAACTTTAGTACCTTTGATTTTTTGACGGACCATTCCTTTACATAGATGGCGTTGACCACGAACAAAGCAATTATGATAATATGCCCCTTATCTGGTCCATGTGTAAGACGTGAAAAACCATATAAATTCAATTGACGTTGAAAGGATGCATACTTCGTTTGATTGAAGAAATGTGGCATTACCTCCGTAACAAATCCTTTGGTTTGTGTACCATAAATGCTTTCCCATGAGGCTGCCAGCAAACTATTGATTTTTCTGATTTGACTCCTCCTCCTTCGATTTCGTCCATCGCATCAAGCATGATATGAAGTTTCCATGGAAATCTATATATTTTCATTAAAAAAACAAGAATGGAATGGAACAGGGTGGGGAGTAGATCAATAAAACGATAGTGTGATTGAGTGAGTAAGTGAATGAGTGAGGGATTGCGTGAGACAGTCGATAGACAAAACATTCTGTCTCTAGTGAATTGAAGATAACAAATAACAATAGAGTACTCAATACTTGTGCTACAATACTTGTATTGTGTATTGTATTGTATTGTATTGTACAGTAAGTACAGTACAGTATAACATAATTTTTTACTTGAACTTACGGTGTTATAACCCCTCCTTTCGCAATCGACCGTCCTCGATCATTACTATTATTTCTTGAATCTAAACTGACACTGGACGACGAAGAACAGTGCTGTTGACGACCGGAAGTCATTGTATCGTTGGTTGTAAATTCTCTCTCTGCGCTAGGAGACATCATGTATTGAGTTTGAGTGAGTTGGTTGTTAGTTATATTATAGTAATTAATAAGTATTCGATCTGTGTATGTTTTGAAATGGGTTGTGTTCAGTATCTGCGAAGAATGAGTGAAAGAATGCAAACGGTATCTACAGTGTATGTGTGTGTGTAAGGCCATTTGTTCTTTGAGAGGAGAATCTTTTTAAATACGTAAAAACATCGTGTAAAAATGTACTTTGAATGAATGTTTTTTGAGAGCGAACAACTTTACCGCTATAACAATTTATCTTGTGATTTCCACACTCTCAGTGTCGTCGCATTGCACATATTTATTATGCCCTACCAGATGTTAGCATTAATTTGGCGAACCGAAGAACCTGTCGATGTCATGACGTAATGATAATATTTGAGCAGGTCGAAGTTGCACTTTCACAAAATTGAGCCGGCACTTATTATATTTTATACTAGCACACACGATTCAGTAGGCTAACGTCACGTTACTGTACCAACAGGAACATCCTCGATTTGGAAAATAAAGAAAATAAGCGAAAATTCATAACCCCCAGCTGTGGTTGAGCCATCGTACCTGCAGTAAATGCACTCACTCTCCGCGCTAAAAGAATAATCCAATCATGCACCATAAGTCCGAAGTCGGCACAGCGAAAAGTAGAAGATTGGGAAAAAGGGGTGTCCTATCATACATACATACTAGTATTATGTATTATTTAGGGAAACCAGCAGTATTATATGTGAAAGTCATTCAACAACCTAACCATCACCCATTGTCTTGTTTTCATTGCTCTTGGTTTTGGAACAGCAATTTCTGGGCATGTCCCTAGTGCTACCTGCAGCAATTGCTTTGAAATTATCATTAGAAGGGAGAAAAAATGTTGGAGAGATCTCTAGCTAGTACATGAATAGCCACAAAGGATTAAATAAACATGGCATGTTGTTATCTAACTAACTAACTAACTACTAACTAACTAACTAAATGAAAAGAAAGAAAAGTCACTGAGTCCTTTGACATCATTGAAGAAGTAAGTGTTGTTGGACTAGACTGCAACTATCAAATAGTAGTAGAAATAGTAGGGTAGTATTTGGTGCACATTATTCCTGCTACTTTCAAGGTAAAAAGGTACTCAAAATTGCATAGGAAAGCATCCTTTGATGAATGATGCTCCTATTTTACCAATTGTTATTGCACGCTACACATGCAGTATCTTATTTCTGAGAGTAAAAAAATGCTTAAGAAATACCAATGTATGATTCTTTGAACAAGAATCTGGAGATTTTGACAGAAAATAGATAATAGCTAAGTTTTGATCAACACTTCCATCTCTCAACATGTACCGCTGTGGAGCGCTCTATGGTGGTGCTTGTACATTATCTTACAGTACAAGACAAAGCAAAATGATGAAATGATGTGCTGCTATGCTACAATGATGAAAACAAAAGGCAAAAACAGTGGACTTCTAAACACTACAACATTTTGAATAAACCAGCTTTTTCAAGGTCACTTATCTTACAAACAAGAGCAAAATGTAGCACTGAATCAAATGAATGAATCTGTCAAGAATAGGATATATGTAATAAAAACTAAAATGGGGGATTGAAGAAACTTGCATTGTACGCTTTTTTAAAATTAATTTCGATTTTTTTCGCTCCTCGCCTCGTCGTGACAATTATTGCTTGGAACTTCGGAGAAGATCGCGATTGAGAGACGAACTCGGAAAAGATCACGATTGAGAGACTCTGTACAGGCCCAATAAAGACGTCAAGAAGAGTAGGAAAGTCCACGGTCTCGATCGAAAACAGAGCAAACAAAGTAACAGCCAAGTGTAATGCTTATATTTTACTCCTATGCAGAACGAGAAGTAGTGGACGATACACAATTGAACAACGTAATCCCATCAGCACACAAGAAAACAAGAAGAAAACTTGCTTTACAAGCTAGGCACATACAGGCAGGTCCAATATTCGAGTATTTCGTTCGTTCTATCGGATTTGTTCTTCGTACAGCACACATTATTGTTGCATCAAACAAACAAACAAACAAACAAACAAACAAACAAACAAACAAACAAACAAAAAAAAAAAAAAAAAAAAAAAAAAAAAAAAAAAACAAACAAACAAACAAACTGCGACAAAATAAAACGAAACACAAATTATCATTAGGACAATAAAACAGGGATTATGTCGTCGTCGTTGTCGTCGTCGGGTAATAGTAGAAATATTAATAAAAACAAAGGTTCCGGATATGGTGGTAATGCATCCGATGAGACACAACGAAATAAAGGTAAAAAGGCAGCATTAAAACGTGAAACTAAAACATGGAAAGATTGGCAAGTAGAACTTAAGACGTTTTTAAAACAACAACAAAAACAACACGATAATAATGATAATAATGTTGGCACGAATTCTCTAACAAATGGAAATAGTAACAACAATAATAACCATGTTCGAAGAAAAAAGAAGGACCGTGATAATAGTCTCAATAATAATTGTGCTGTCATCATACCTTGTGATACTATATTAGATACATTAAAAAAGGTATAAGATCACAAGCAATGATTGGTTTTGGCAACAACCACAAAGGCAAACCTATATCTACGCATTAGAAATTTGTTTGTTTTTAACAAAGTATTCACCAAAATCATGGGGTAATCCTGAGGATGAAGAATCTGTTATAGCAGCATTTGAACAATTAACACAAACATCAAAATTACTTGTAAAACAACAGCAACAGCAACAGCAATTGTTGTCATTAGGTGGTAGGAGTGGAAAAAGAAAAGAAACACCAATCGAAGTTTCTAATATAGATAATGATAGTATGGATACCTTACAATGGTTCAAAAATGAATTATCAAAATGTTCTACTCTGATACATCAAAAGATTCAAATGATAATGATTTAGTACTACCAACAACTATAATTAAAATACGTAATGATGCAATGACGATTATTCAATCAATTTCAGATGTTCCTGAATGTAGTATGATGGATCCACATGATTATTACAGACAAAAATTACGCCCATTAGCATTTGATATGGTTAGTGTTGCTACTGATGACGACGATGATAATGGTAATGGTAATGGTAATGGTGGTTTTGAATCACCGAAACATTATTTTTGTCCTGGTGGTGGATATGAACGAACGTCTCAGGGAAGAGTAGCTGGTGGTGGTGGTGGTAATAATCATAAAAATAAGAAGAAGAAAGTTTCCAATCCAAACAACAAAAGTATGAAATCATCAGCAACTATACTATGGAAAGAATTATCAACATATCCAACAGTACTTCCTATTGAATATGGTAGTTCAATATTTGTACGAGCATTAGAAAATGAACTAGATAAATTACGTGTATTGATAATTGGACCAGATGATTACAATTCTTAACAACCGGTGGTGGTTCTATTCGATTTAATCCTAATTTATATGCTTGTGGAAAGGTGAGTTGATATGAGAGTGTTCTAAAAAATTGAGTTCTTTGTTTCAGCACATTAAAAGAAATCGACTTTGTTGTTGTTGTTGTTGTTGTTGTTATAGACAAACTAACGATAAAACTTGTTCTGCAATAATTGTGTTCGTGTTGGTTTGTTTCATTTGGGAAATTTGAAAAGGTTTGTCTTTCATTACTCGGAACATGGACTGGTCCGTCATGGATCAAAACAGAATCTACGCTTTTACAGGTATTAATCTCAATTCAAAGTTTAATCTTAGGTACATCAAATCCATATTTTAATGAACCAGGATGGGAACGTAGCGAGGGAACACCTCAAGGAAAAGTACAATCTGATAAGTACAACGAGAATATACGCAAACAAACTTTTAAAGTTGCTATATTACCATTTTTAAAAAGTTTACTACATCAAAAGGGTGGTGGCATCAACGACAACAACAACAAATACGACGATGTTCAAGTACTCTCCACAAATCCCGGCCAACAACAACAACTAGTACTAACAACAAAAGAAAGGCTCCGCCACCACATGGTAACTTGTCGTCGAAGAATCAATTTGAAGAATTTCATGATATTATTGAAAATCATTTTCAATTGAAGGAATCTTTAATTAGGAAACAATTATTTCAATGGTTAGAAAAAGATAAATCATTGCAGGATTTGTATACTGAATATTGGAATGTTTCTGATGATATCGATGAGCAACGAAGATCAGCTGCGGCTTCAACTGCAGTTGGAGGAAGAAAAGGAAAAAGAGATAGTAATAAACAATCAAGAGTATGTCTGCTGCTTCACCTATAAAAACGAATAATGATGGTGTAATTCTATTGGATGATGATGACGACGACGACGACGACGACGACGACGACGATGAAGTTGTCGACAGCAATAATAATTCCAGAGCCTTACTTCAGACGCATGGGACAAATAATTTTGGGAACAAAAAAAGTGGCGACGGAGGTGAAATTATCGACCTACTTGTCGATAGTGATGACGACGAACTAATGAATCGCAAACCGGCGGCAGTACCTACTGTAACGAATACATCCAACAAGGTCTCTTCTGAAGTCGAGGAAGTTGATGAAGATGAAAGCGACGACGATTATGATTGTGCTGTTGGTGCTGGTAGTGATGATAATGAGAATGGCAATGCGACTAACAATCCACCGACGGCACATATACTAGGGGCGTCCTCATTGGAAAATGACGACATTGTGGACCTCACCTAGCTTATGGAATTTGGCATCCAATTAGACAGGAGCTGCTACTAAATGAAAATATTTATCCTGATTTTGTGATAGGTTGCGACTCTTACTTCAAACTGGAATAGAACGAAACTAACATCGCCTTCGCGGTCCGGTCCGTTGACTAAGAATAATAATGGAAAAGAAGAAGGAAAAGGACTATCTTAGTTTACTAAAGATATGGGCAAATGGACAGGCAGGAACTTGCAATCAAAAATATACACATACCACATACACGCATAAACTCTCTCTCTTTGATCCCTAGTAGGGTTGAAACATATCTACTATCAGATATAACATGCAGTAACTTTTTTGCAATCTAGACATATCTCTTTTGCGAAAGTTATGAGACTGTGGTTCTGTCAGTCCTAATTTATCAAAGAAGATCCACCACTTACTCATAATGTTCAACTAGATACATTCCCAGAATTTCTAAATTTTAAAAGATGATTGCTTGAATATATAGAATTGCTGTGCGTCGCATTGGCAACGACCCTTGCAAGGGAGTTTGTTTATAACAATCGAACTATGGTCACGTCTTCAGTCTAAATAAAAAAGTTTCGCATTAAAGAGTTTTACTAGTACGTATAAAATATGAATTGGTTTCTGTTGGAAGTCTGATTTCATTTTATTGTTTAGTTTATTTTTGTATTCTATCGTATACCCGAAATCGAAAAAGGCAAGATAACAATGCAAAGTCAATTAATTACTTAAAATAATAACTCGACTTTTCTTCCCAAAAAAATGTAAATATGCGATACATACGGTCCGAAAATAATTGTTCGACGTCGTCGTAGTATTAACATAATAGCAGTTCTCTTTCCATTCGTACTGTCAGAGAATTATTTTTGTTCATGGATCGAACTATGTCTTCTTTTTATTCTTCTTGTGTCTCCTCCTTCTTAGCAGGTGGTGAATCCCCATCTTCGGTCTTGAAACTTTCTTCGATGATCTTTCTCGTCATCTCGAGGTCCTCTTCGAAACTCTTGGCTGGTTTGCCGCTCAAAGAAGTGACACGAGTTGATCCAGACTGGGCAGGAGCAAAGGCAGATGCCAATGTAGGAAGAAGAAGAACAGTCGAAAGAAAGAATTTCATTGTCGTCTAGTAAGTCGCTATAGATTCAGTTTTTATTTTGTGATACAATGGGAAATTGTAAAAAAATGGTAACTTTTAGTTTTGACTTTTTGGATTCGAACGCAAACAGCTTGAGGAGTACGACAGATGTTTGTGTAATGTGTGGGTAATAAACAAACGATGAATAATGAGAAATATGTACTGGCAAACATCCTGTGACGTACGCGTGGTGCGCACAATCGCTCACATTACCTTGTTTTCTAAATCTTTCTTTAGAGCTAAGTTAGTACTACAAAACTACTGTACAAACTGCTTCTTACTTACTTTAAAATAGGACTTCAGTGCTAATGTTCCTAGTTTTCTCTAGCCTTGATCAGAGTAACACATGAAGTTTTACCTCAAATACCGAAGATCCTTCTGATGCTATTCATATATATAATGTCAATCATTAGCTCTTTTGGAATCATCAGAAACATCCTAGATTTATAAAATATGTGGAATTAATATAGAAAAATCATTCAGTTCCTCAGGGAAAAATGAAGGAAAATGTAGTCAGCAGACTACAATAAAACACCCCATTTAAATCACTAGTGTGTTAGTATCTATGCTCTGATGATGTGGTATATTTGTTTATTAACAAAATGCCGCCAAGAATTCAAGAAAGTATCTATAGTAATATACTAGGAACTTATGGAGGATTGTAATGTTTTTCTTCTTCTTCATTCCACCTAGTACATGAACAATATGATGCCATATAATCAGTTACTCTAATTATGACTACATTGCTGTGTTTTAAATAGGAAACTTAATTAAGTAGATACTCCTTTTCATGTTGCTAAAAGACTTCCTATTGATAGAACCAGAAGCGGCGGATTGGATTGCAAGAACTCTAACTAGTTGTTTGTGAGGAAACTTAAGTTTAAAAATATTACTATTTGAATATGATGTAGATTAATAATTTAGCTAGTTGTACACGTTTTTAATATTATTTACCTAGTTTCTATTGTTACATTTCTCCAAGATGTATTTATTCACAGTACATCTCTTGAGGTATCTTTATTTATAGAGATTTCTCCATGATACTGGTATTTATTTATAGAGATTTCTCCATGATACTGGTATCTTTTTTAAGAATAAAGGATGTGTTCTTCTGGTAGACACACAGTACAACAGTCACCAACATCCTTGCACATTTCACAGTTAGCATAGATCTGAATATTATTCCCACATATCTCGAATGGTATTCCCACAGACTTGTTAAAGCCATTGCCAAAAATGGAGAAATATTGGAGTTCTGGGATATTAGCAATCTCTGTTGGAATTGTTCCTATTAGTTGATTAAAATCTGCTTGGAAAAATATAAGTTGACTCATTGTTCCAATTTTGGATGATATTGTACCCGATATGATATTCCGATCAATATCTATATACTGTAGTGAAGTAGATTCATATAGATCTTCAGGTATCGGTCCGGATAGGATATTTCGATCAAGGTCAAGCTTTTCCAAATACATCATATTTCCTACCCAGCTCGGAAAGTGACCTATCAGACTATTGCGATCAAAGTCCAACTCCTCCAGATATTTTAAATGTCTCAATTCTTTTGGTATTGTTCCTCTCATATTGTTTTCATCTGAAACACGAGAAAGAAAGAATGATTGTTGTTAGCAAACGATCCAAAGCACGATAGACGAAATACGCAAAAAATGGATAGCAAATTATTGATTAACGACCTACCAAGGTTGAGTTTTGTAACACGGTTGAAAGAATCGCATGTTACACCTCCCCAAGTACATTCGTGCCCAGAACTCAAAAATCTCTCATCCTGACACGGAGTTGTCCCATCTCTTGTGCATGTCAACCAATCGTCGCCAGAGGTGTAGAAATAAAGAAGTACCAACGTATATCTTTGAGCAAGGTTTACATCATCAGGGCATACTTCAAATAGATCTTCATCCGTCATCCAAGAGTTTGCTATGGAAACAGGGTGCTGAGAATCATCAAATGATTCTATTCCAGACAGAACGGTAAGTTGTTGAAAAATGTCTACCTTACGTTGATACGAAGAGATGTTGCACGGCAAAGTGGAGATATTGATGAGAAGGCTGAGTCTTTATATGTTGGAGACGTTGATGGGAAAGCTGTATCTTTGAATGTTCGTATGCTCGATGGCGACAACGTTTTCGACACTTGTACGGGACTTGCTGGTGGAGGTGTTCGTCTGATAAATATACCCGGGGGTAGTCGCTGAGAAAAAGTCGAGTCCTCAGGCTGAGATGGAGCTATTGATGGACTTGTAGAAGTAATACCCAAACTGTCAGATGGTGGAGATGATACTTGACTACTGGTAGGTCTCGATGAAGGATTAGAACTTGCCCGTAGTGATGGCTTATCCGATGGTGACAATGACGGATCAACGGAAGGGCTTGTTGTAGGTTGTTGTGTCGGATTTGCACTTGGGGAAGCGATGGCACGGCACTTCCAGTGGGAGCATAAGTTGGTGAAGAACTTGGATAATAACTACCCGATGGCTCATCTGATGGAGATGCACTAGAACTAGAGCTAGGAGATCCACTGGGTGAGCTACTCGACTCTATACTCGGACCATCCGATGGAGACAAACTTGGCCCGTCAGATAGAATGTATGACGGAGATGTGCTCGGACTAGAGCTAGGAGATCCACTGGGTGAGCTACTCGACTCTATGCTCGGACCATCCGATGGAGAAAACTTGGCCGTCAGATAGAATGTATGACGGAGATGCGCTCGGACTAGAGCTAGGAGATCCACTGGGTGAGCTACTCGACTCTATACTCGGACCATCCGATGGAGAAAAACTTGGACCGTCAGATAGAATATATGACGGAGATGCGCTCGGACTAGAGCTAGGAGATCCACTGGGTGAGCTACTCGACTCTATACTCGGACCATCCGATGGAGACAAGCTTGAACCGTCAGATGGAGCATATGACGGAGATGCTATAGGACTAGAGCTAGGAGATCTAGTAGGTGACCCAGTTGACAAGCTTGGTCCGTCACTAGGGACAAAACTAGGACCATCTGTTGGAACACTTGGCTCTGTACTCGGACCATCTGATGGAACCAAGCTTGGCCCATCAGATGGTATATATGACGGAGATGCACTAGGGCTAAGGCTAGGAGATCTAGTTGGTGATCCAGTTGACAAGCTTGGTTCATCACTAGAGACAATACTAGGACCATCTGTCGGGGTAAAACTCGATGCAACACTAGGTTTTAAAGACGGATAATTCAATGGTGCTGCTGACGGAGATACACTAGGGCTAAGACTAGGAGATCCAGTAGGTGATCCAGTTGACAAGCTTGGTTCATCACTAGAGACAATACTAGGACCATCTGTCGGGGTAAAGCTCGATGCAACAATAGGTTTTGAGCTTGGTGATGCTGTAGGAGAAAAAGAAGGATCATCTGATGATGCCGCCGACGCGGAAGCACTGGGGCTGCCGGCCGGGTTTCTTGAAGGAGCTTCACTAGTAGGACTTACGCTAGAACTTGACGTTGGTCTTCCAGTAGGTTCTTCAGAAGTATTGACAGACGGAGAGACGCTTGGGCTACTGCTAGGGGCATCACTTGAGCTTTCAGTTGGTGAGGCACTTGGTCTCGCAGATGGAGCTGGACTCTTTGTTGGGGTATTACTTGGAGCAGATGAGGGGAAGTAACTTCCAGATGGTGATTCTGATGAACCAAAACTGGGACTACTAGTAGGCGTTGCGGTTGGCGTTGCGGTAGGCGATGCGGTAGTCGATGCGGTAGGCGATGTGGTAGGCGATGTGGTAGGCGTTGCAGTAGGCGTTGCAGTAGGCGTTGCAGTAGGCGTTGCAGTAGGCGTTGCAGTAGGCGTTGCAGTAGGCGATGCAGTAGGCGATGCAGTAGTCGTTGCAGTAGGCGATGCAGTAGGCGGTAAAGATGGAGAGCCTGTAGGGGGTGCTACGGTGGGAGACCCAGCAGGCGTAGACGATGGAGATAAAATTGAGAATTCAGTATCCTCGAACGGAACAGGTGTGACTTCGGCACACCTCCAAAACAGATCAGTCAGCGCACATGCGCAATTTTGCGACTCTGTCGTCGTTTCTTCATTTGCAGTTAGAAATCTGGAATATGTACATTGACCCCATGAGGTGCTATCTGGTAGGATAGAGTCACACGAATTTCCATCTGTAGGAAAGAAACTGGGGCACCAAAATCGTCTCACGTCCTCGATACGCCCATTTACTACCAGTGAAGGTCCAGACAATTCAGAAACTAACTCGAAGGAAGGAATTTTTGATGATTGTGGATTACTGACTGATGTGTTCCCAGTGGGTGTAGTTGTTTGTACTTGTTGATCATCTATTCGTGTACCGATTTGAATTTCAAAGTCCACCGGAGGAAGATTTGGTGGAGAAGTGGGTCCTGGTATTGGGATATCGACTACAAATCGATGCTTCAATATTTGATGCGTCGATGTTTCTTCATCATCTTGTTGAAAGTCGTTCGCTTCAATCCCTTTCGGCAAGAGGGAGATTATTATTGCACAGTATTTCAAGATAAGATTCATTCTGTTGTACTCCCTATGTGCTGCATGAACGTAAAATACTCGTTCCTTTCAAATTGTTGGATGATTCGCAACCTTGTACCGTATATACAACTGTACAATTGTAGGTGCTGGAATTGTGCGGTGATTTGTAATGCGGGTGACAATAACACAAGTAAAAAGTCAGTATTTTTTTAAGTTTTTAACTTTTGAAGTGTGAAGGTCGGCGAGCGTTCACAATGAAATAACGACTAATTATCACTTAACGGCGGTTGTAATCGCAAACCATCATTACCTCTACGTATAACGACTACGGTATTTACACCCGCGCGGGACTCGATGCTCTTGCTCACGAACAAGAGGATAAACTTAAGAATCTTCTTTTTTTGTTTTGGAAAGCAAAGCTCACTTCAAGTTATTTACTATACACATTTATAGGATTTTGTTGTGAATTGAAAGCTTTAAATCTCCTACACCACAGGTAACACCGCACCAGCATATACAATAAAAGGATTGCACTTTGCCTACTCTTCTGTTCCATCTAATGAAGTGTAATAGTAGTAGAAGGTACATAAATATTTTAGGTAGGTAGGTGTTAATGATTGGTGCCATTGAACAGTTGCATGATGTGAATTTTCATGTAAAATAGATATCAATCCTACATGTTGATAATGTGATCCCTTTCAATATAATAATACTAGAGGTAAATAATACAAAATAACTCTCAAAATCTTAAACTCAAGAAAAATCATACTTGATTCCACGTGGAAGGCCAAAAATCGCACGTACATAAGGTGCGACGCGACGACTAACGTTACTTTTATTTTACTAGTGTGTATCGTAATGAATTTTCATGACCTAAATCATTTATTTCCTCTTTTCGCATCCACCCTCTTTGTCACAGACGACTACAATACAATTGCACAAAACTACAACCAATAAAGAAAATTTATAGCCGAAAAAAAAAGAAGGAAAAGAAAATATGCCTCCTAAAGCAAAGAAGACTGCAGAAGATGAAGATCTTGGTTTGATGAAGGCCGCTCGTTTCGGTCGTGTCAAGAATACTGTAAGTTCGAATGATGACTTATCGTTTTAATAGTATCCTCAAAGCACGCACTGGTGACATGGAATCAAATCAAATCATCCTCAACCTCGACTTCATATCTTTAAATGCTTTTGTTTCCTCTTTCAGTTAACGATGGGCTTTGTAGGATTACCCAATGTTGGAAAGTCTACCCTCACAAATCTTTTAAGTGGAGCAAATCATGCTGAGGCGGCAAATTACCCGTTCTGTACAATTGGTACGTATATATTTTAATATATAATACAGCACTAATTTCTTGTCGTACACGTATGACATAATATCGTAATCGCTTTATGTACGCATAATCGTCAAACTATATCACAAACACTAACAAATCGACCTGTTGGTGGTAACTTCTTCCATTCATGACAATAATAACAACAACAAAACAAAACAAAAAAATTGTAGATCCGAATGTTGTTCAATGTGTTGTTCCGTCGAAAGACTTCAAATACCTAGCGGACTGCTACAAACCATCAAGTATTGTACCTGCAGTATTAAAAGTTACGGATATTGCTGGTTTGATTAAGGGAGCTAGTGAGGGTGCTGGTCTTGGTAATGCATTCTTATCTCATATTGCGGCAGTTGATGGAATTTATCACTTAGTTCGAGCCTTCGATAGTGATGAGGTTATCCATGTCGATGATAGCGTAAATCCGATCCGTGACTTGGAAACGATTCAGGGTGAACTTTGTCTGAAAGATAAAGCTACGTTGGAAGCTGTCTTTATCCGTGAAAAAGATCGAGTTCGCAAAGAAAAGGGTTTGTCCAAACAGACAACAGATATTCCTCTTGGTGAAACCTTTCTAATGGCGCATGAAAAGGTAGGTTGGTGCCCTTGGTACTGCTGTACGACGATAAGGAAGAAGTTAAAAAGAAAGATAAGATTTATCACAAAAAGAAATTATTTATGGTGTCTAACTGATGTTCTGCGTTGTATCATTTATTTTATTCTTTACAGGCAACGAAATTGGTTGGATCAAATACTCCTATTCAAACAGGTGAATTCAAAGATTCTGAAGTAGATATCATTCGTGATTGGGGTTGTATCACAACTAAACCACAGATCTACATCGTCAATCTGTCACAGAAGAGTTTTCTTCATAAGGGAAACAAATGGCTTCCTAAGATTATGGAATGGGTGAAGACTCATGGTGGTGGTCAAATATTGCCAGTCTCATGTGAATTCGAACAGGCTTTAACTGATTTGAAGGATGATCCAGATGGTCAAAAAGGTAAGTTGAGTGGTCACACCAACAGCAGGATCAGCAAAAGCAAGATTGTATATCAATGTTGATATTCTGCCTTCTTGAGCAAGATTTTAAAGTATGGAAATCTCATAGATTGATTATGTCTTGTACTTATGTTTAATTTTGTTTTTGTGTACACAAATACATACATATATTGCCTACCGTGTTAGCTTTTCTTGAGCAATGCAAGGAAGAAGCTGCGAAAGCTGGACTTAAAGGTGAGATACGGTCGATGGTTCCTCGTTTGATCCGTGCTGGTCGTCAGGCTCTATGCTTGCAAAGTTTCTTTACGGCTGGACCGAAGGAAGTTCGATCTTGGACAATCATGCAAGGGGCTAAAGCACCTCAAGCTGCCGGTACGATCCACACAGACTTTGAACGAGGTTTCATCAAGGCTGAGGTATGCGCGTTTGCTGATTTCAAAGCTCTTCACAACGGAAAAGCTAGTATGGCGGAAGTCAAGGATGCTGGAAAATATCGACAGGAAGGAAAGCAATACACTATGCAAGATGGTGACATTGTTGGTACGTACAATACTAAAATAAATCTGAGAAAAATGTTGTAACAGCGAATCTTACGATGAGTGATTAATCTCCTTCGCCACTCAATTACTTACCTGGTGCTTCTATCTCTTTCTTTATCCTTCTTTCTACATATATCTCCCAACATATAAAGTATTCATGCACAATACAACAACTGCAAAGAAAAAATAAACTTGAATTCGCATGATATATTATATTATTATGTTCTGCCTTTTATGCTAGTATATCTAAATAAATATAGAATCCTATTTTTGAATGAATCACTGTTGTCCTGTTACGCCTCTCCATATTCTTTTGTACCAAACGTTTTTAGCCTTGCGTTCTTTACGTCTCCGTTCAAGAACTTCATCGGGTCTTTCTATTCTCTTCGTATTATCAAAGTCTTCTTTCATAATATGATTTAATTTGTCCATCATTTCATCGTGTTCCTTATCCATCACTGCTTGACGATCCGATCTAATGGTTCGTTCCACGACGCGAAAGCAAGGTAAACAAAGAAAAAGAAATCAATAAATAATTATCATGAGTGTGATGTGCGATGAATAGCATATACTATTATTTCGAGATCCGAACGGAAAATCAATCATATAATATACAGAATCAAAGAATAAGCAATCGTAGGAAGCATTGGTTTATTGTTAAATATCCATCGTTTTGTACTAACTTGTACAATGCATAGAGCGTCGGAATATACGTACTTAGAAATTCTACCTTGAAATGCATCTCGTTCTTTATTCTTGCCCTCAATACCACTCGATACTACCCATACTCCTAAACCACAAAATAAAAACATAGGCACTCCCGCTTTTAATACATGCATACTTCCATCTTCTTTATCGCCCTTTCCGCCGCTGCTTGTTGAAAGCTGGCGTCGTCGTCGACATATACTTACTTGTTGATCAATAATCTTCGTCCCTCTACTACAACTACTACTAGAAAACAAAAATGGATGAAAACCACGAATGATACGACGATTTATTGCACTATGGATCTGAATCATTGCTTTGAATGCTATTTTAACTTCCACAAAAATGTTTGTTTTGTTTGTTACTTTGTCTAGATTAAATGTCAACAAGTATATCGCGTTTTGCTCAGTAAAAAAAGTGGAGATGATCATCGCTCGTCGTCATCGTCGTCATCATTCCCATCATTAAAAAAAAATCACAACATAACCACTTCCTTTTTGTGTTTCTGTCACGTTAAGCCTGAGTTAGCTCCTCGTTGACATGCATATAAATTTTATGAAAAATCGAAAAATCGCATCCCCCATTTTAAATTCGTTTTACAGGCGACACTAGACTATTGTAGCAGGACTCATGTTCTAGCTTAGCAAATGTAGCTAGACTAGCTACACATGCTGTATATAATAGCAAGACGAAGAAGGAAAAAAAGTGGGTCAAATTTTGCCGATGTAATTTTTATATTCAATATGTTAATTCATACTCGAATATAACATTGTTTTTCTAGATTGAATGAGCTACATTACTACATCCTACTTGTAAAAAGAATGCTATAAGTATAAGTCATTTCTGTCTAATAAAGGAATTCCGTTACTCTTTTCCTTATATGAACTGGTTATTATTTATACATTTGTATTTGCAACCAACAACGTCAACAGAGTATGTATATGTATATGTATATTTGTACTATTATGAATGTTCAATATGTACAGTGTATTAGAAGGTTTGTTGCAATATTACCATCCTTTTCTAGGTGGTAATGATATGCCATTATGCGTAACTTCAAACGGATCATCTTAAATAATGTATTCAAAATTCGTTGTAATGGGTACTTATTATTGTTGTTTGTGGATACTTCTGTATTGTCGACGACGGCACCGACGACTGTGGATTTGATTACACCTTTTAATTGTCTTGTTGGTATATCAACATGGTCCTTAATGAGTTGAGTTAATTTTGGTTTCAATATTGTAGTTACTTTTGATGGTCCACAGGGGAATGATTCAACTTTCATTCCATTTCCTGCATATAATTGTACAGATGGTAATGCAGATATACCTAATACCGATTTAACAAAATCTTTATTCCGTTTTGAATGTGGTAATTCAGCCCATATAATTGGTAATAATAATTCATTGTTCTTGTTGTTGTTCGACGTAGTAGTAGAAATTTTTTTGCTAGTAGAAATGTATTACACCACCAAGTCCTCGTGCCAATGCTTGAAATTTGGGTGCCAACGCCTTACATGTTTTACACCATGGTGCAAATACTTTAAGAACAATCAATTTGTCAGCGTTATTTTCAGAAGGGTTCTATATTCGACTTCATTCGTAATTTGATAAAGTCCATTTTTTCCGAGTTTTGGAAGCTGTTGTTGGTGTTGGTGTTGTCGTGTTTGTTGTTGCCCACCGGCATTGTTGAGCGCATTGATGCGATTGCGAGCTGTGTTGAAGTGACGAAAACGACGACGGCAGAGCTACCGGTGATGACGACGAAGACGCCGATCGTTGTAGCTTCGCTGTTGGTAAGGACGAAGTAGAAAAGGATTCTACCAAGATTACGCATCATTGAAAAACAAAAATCCTCCCATTAATGGCAATGACAACATCATTATGATAGTTTGTGCTAGGCCATCGTCAAAATGATTACTATTGTTATGTGAACGATCTATTTCGTTCAGTGATTCCAATTTTTTTCTTCGTGAGCCTGTTGTATTTACTTCATACTTGTTCGAATTCTTCTTACTCAATGATCAGCCCAACAATTACATCATGATAAAAGAAATTCCAAAAGTTGAAAGTTGAAGTCGACAACAGAACCAAGAAACAGCATGCATTTGGAGCAGACTTTTCGCCCCCTCGATGGGGAAAAGAGAATGAAGAATTACGAAAATGGTGAAAAAGGCATAAGCGATGCTGAAGGGCCTATCTTTTGGACGTTTCAGTCACGGAAACATCACATCAATGTATTAATTTTATTTCAACTGGAACATGGCTGAGTCGAGTGAGTCGAATGGTTCGACTCATGAGTTTCAAGTTGAATGGTTCGACTCACATGAGTTGAAAAATCATTGGTACTAGTATAGCCCCAATATTTAGACTGATTTGAAACGTGTCATTGAAGCTGGTGCTGCTGACGACACCATCAGCTTGGTGTTCACACACAGAAATTCGAAAATCTTGTACTAGTACTTCTGAATTGTTCTGTGATGGTGAGTGTAAATGGCATGTTCAATATAGCAAATACGAGAGGTACTTGTTTTTGATTGTTGAATGGTTGTCAAACAACGTTGTTCTAGTTTTACGGTTCAGGATACGAGATTTCGAATGATAGACGTAATAAACCCGGAAAGTGTAGTGTACGGATAGTTTAGTGCAGACATAGACACAGGATCGACCTTCAAATAATATTATTACTATCATTATTAGTAGTAGTAGTAGTAGTAGCAGTATCATATTATTATTAGTGTATAACTATAATAAGATGAGGTTTCTTCTATTGAATAGTCATGTTCGACGCTCTGCTGTCGCTGCCAGTAGAGCCGCTACCGCTACCACCGGCGGCAACCATGCAGCATCAAATGCAGACACCAATAATATTACTAGGGCGACGACGACGAAGAAGTCGATGCTTTCGAAACCGAAAGCGACGTCAACAACGATGATGACGTCAATAGTTTCAAATAATAATAATAATAAGAAGAAGAAGAAGGATACCATCAGGTCATGGGGTCAACAATGTTCTCCAAATTGTGGTTGTGTACTACGATTTGAAACCACAATAATCGATGACAACAACAAAAATGAGCAACGGATCATTGACTGTAGATACATTGCCAAGTCGGTAGTTACTACTACTACTACTACTGCAGTCGACATCAATAATGACAAACAACAGCAACATCAGCAACTGGTGCCTGTTTTTACCAACACACGGAAACAACGACCGATGTTACAAGAATGTAAGTGTCAATCACTCCATAAATTAGCTCAACAGGTAACATCATTTTTAGTTAATAAAAAAATGAATGATATAAGATCAATGAATGATTCATTTACATCATCAACACGATCAACTGTTGCATTTCGACATTCTGTATTAGTTGAAAACAACTTATCACAAATGATATACATTGTTTTGATATTGTTGAAGAAGCATATAATGGTATGATGAATCAAAAAATACCAACCAAACGTCGATATAATCATAATGACAATTTTCATAATGTATTAACAGCTAAATATTACAACAACAACAACGACGACCACTTGTGGAAAATAAATATGTAGAAGAAGATCATCATCATTATCACACCATCATCGTCATTACATGAATAAGCAACAGCAACATCAACATCATTATAGCCGACGACAAAGTGCAACAAAGGGAGGTTTCAGCAACAGCCAGCAACAGTAACAAAATAGGTACAAGTAGCAGCAGTAGTAGTATGATCGGTGCTGATAATAATCATACATCAATATCTACACCAAAAGACACATTATCTACTCGGTTACGTATCTTTGATATTAAAGCAGAAAATAATTGTTCCTGGTGGGTTGATAATCATGATTATTATGCTGAGCAGCAGGAAGGATATCATTATTCTTATTACAACCAACGAGAACATGATAACAACAACGATATCATCACTACCAGACAGAAAAAACAGTTTAATGATTGGGTTTCTATGTCGATGAATTATATCAAATTCAAGATGCTGCTTCTGCTTGATTTATTAATTATATATGGATTCGATGGTAATACATATGATTGTAATTAATTTTTGGTTAGGAAAAATGTAACTTTATAATCTACCTTGTACTTGTATTCAATCATAGGTACTATCGTTTCAGAGAATCATTAAAGTTCCAGTAGTAGTTTCTTCCTTCTTTTTCTCGTCAATCATAATCTTTCCACAGTTTTCGGATTGTGTATAATATACTAATGGCCAATCATGACCAAAAATTTCGTCTTCTTGGTTATTATTTTTGCCTGGTCGTAGATTTGTTACATCATAACAAATATTGATATTTTCCAAATTTACTGGTTTATTTGTTGATGGTACTGGATCATCTGTATTTAAATATTGTTGTGTATAATCTGCTTTTATACCACCAATGAATTTGAACCATAATTTATACCAAATATACCACGTTGTTGGAATGGATCTAATAATGTAAGTTGAACAAAAGGCTTACTGTTGTATTTTTTCTCTTTTTATTAACTTCGTCAACAGCAGAATCAGCAGTAAATGCACCTACTGATATACCAATGAAATGAATAGTTTTTAAACTATTCATTGCGCTGTCTTGATTTGCGAACAATTCTTGAGCAACAATTTTACCTATACGTTGTCCATTATAACTTGCCTGTAATATATTCGTACTATATTTACTCCAATCAACAATATGATTATAATAAGCATTATTGTTGGATTGTTGTTGCAACCGTTTCATTAATTCATCAGTATATCCATCTTGTCCACCAGCACCATGAAACACAATTGTTACATGTTCAACATCATTCCAAGAACCTCCTTCACTAGTCGACGAAGGTGGAGGGATAAACCTACTATCATTACCACTAGTTGAATCCTTATCATTTTTATTATTAATAGTATTTGGAATAAATAATGAACCAATTCTTGAATATAGTTCAAGAAGAATTGGAGTGGCAACTACGAATAACAAAATAAATTTATTTCTTGTGAATAGTCCGGAGATATTACTGTTGTCAGCGGAAAAAGAAAGTGAAGTACTAGATTGTCGTTGTTGTTGTTGTTGTTGCTGCTGCCGCTGATGGTGGTGTCCCAATCGTCGCTGTACTGGTCGTCGTTCTAAGAATTTATTAATATCCTGTTGTTGTCGTGACGACGACGACGACGTTGTCCGTAGTAAACCGGCAACACCCCGATTTATGATATTATCGACTGGAAGGGCATGAGTAATAGTATTCGTAGCATCGAAGAATGCTATTGTTGCTAGTACGCGTATCAACAAAACTGTACTCCTTGTCATGGTGGATTGTGTGGTGTGGCTTATTTGTTGTACTGTACCTCTCGAATCTTGGTTGTGTACTGTGTACTCGTAAAATACTTCGCCAAATCACGAACAACGGAAGATTTTACAATAATGGCTGATAACTATGATTTTATGTTATGAACGTACCTATCATCATACACAAGTTGTAAGCACTAGTAGGACTTATTATGATTATACAGTTCTACTACACATAATCATACAAAATTATGTTACATAGGTTGACACAACTATTCTTTTGGCGCGCCTTTGGAGACCACTAAGCAGGATAATCCAAATAACTATATAATAATTCTCATAAAATATTGTGATTACTTGCTAAGGAGTATGTTCTAAATTTTTAAATTTTTAAAAAACACTTATTTAACAGAATGTTCGAATTGTGTCCAATGATAATTTTACGTTGAGCGATATCTACGACAATACTACGACACATTTTACTTCTAAGAAAGGTTCTTACCGTCTATTGATCGCGGCAACCTGCCACCCTCGTGGTATGCGTTCCATGGGTAATTGAATGTAAGTGACATTTAAGCCATGTAACAATTCTCGCTAACGTTCGTCTGCTCTACCGTAAAGGAATCGCTACTCACTCAAATGTCGTGTAAAAGCTACGTACGAACTCGTCAAGGTACTCACACCGACCTAGCGGTAACAGATTGTACAGCGGTAACAATAAAGAAGAAATCTTGTCACGTTTTTAACGTTGTTTTTTCTTACTCTTTCTTGTTTTTGCTCTCTGACCTTTTTTTCGCACGCCTTTTTTCTTTGAAACTGCCCCCACCAAAGACAATAGTAAGCTTTTCCCGTGATCTAGTCAATACAGTACGAAATTCAATGACAGCAGCACCCTAAAATTCTTAATTACCAACTACACCCGTCAAGTTTTCTTCTATTGCTTGCTCCTATCTTGAATGAAGTCACACTTTGGCAAATAAAATATAAAAACAAATAGTGTATTACAACCAATCCACAATCCATTTACTGTAAGTAATTGTATATAAACCTTGATTACAAAAGATTAATTGATCATGGCGGTAAATTATAGAAAGTTTATTGGCGCCCCCGCCTACAACTACCGGTAGAAAGAATGAAAATGAATCGTATCGAATCATTGCTTTGTAGTTGTGCAAGTCCAAATTGCATTCATTTTTACGTCATGATGTGACATATTATGCTGCTTTTTCCGTGAAGGATGTTTTTTTTCTGTCTTCGTGACCGGATTTTGTTCTGCCTGATGAATGAATTAGAGAGATTTAGCCCGCCATTTTTTCGATCGATTCGATTCAATCCCGGTTTTGATCCTTGCAGTCAATTGTGTTTGTTTGTGGGTGGGGTGGGGTGAGAGAGAGAGAGAGAGATGAAGAATTGCTGCATTTTTTTGTTTCGGAATTCCCCGGAACTTTTTTCTTCATGGATTCCATGATTGCTTTCTTGTTGCTGCGCGCTACATACTAGTAGTCTGTCTTCATTCTATTCCGAGTTAACTGTATCGCATCTCTCTAACTATAGATCTTTCTGTTTTTTTTTTTCTGTTCTCGTATGCAGTCAGTATTATTTCATCGTTCATTGAGTCCAGGAGAATCAGAATCAGAATCATCCAAAAAAGATTAAATACGAATAATAATAATGAATGAAAGATCATCCACAAGAACCACATCGAAAGCAGTAGCTATGAGTAGTTGTACAGCAGTACAAGATGATTTCACTACACCTGATCGATCAAAGCAATGTTGGCTGCTGCAGCCAACGGTCATCATGGACATCATCATCATCATCGTCATCATAATAGCACAGAAGAAAAGAAAGAAGATCGAATGAATAGTAGCAACAATACCACGAATGATAATATCAATAGTAGTACTAATAGTACATTAGTAACACCATCTGATTCCTTTTCAACAGCTGCTGCAAATAGGAAAGAAAATGCTGCTGCAGCTGCACGAGCAGCAGCATCGAAGAAGAAGAATACGACGACGACGACGTCTGCATCATCTGTGTCTACAAGTACAAGTATGATAAAACAGGAGGATAATAAACTAGTTAGATTTGATAATAACAATAACACAAAGAATCAACAGCAGCAGCAGGATCAGGAACAACAGAAGAAATATGTTCTGTAGGATCTGCTGATGGAGGGGAATCATCATCATCATTATCTCCAACTTCTTCATCAAAACTTGGTTTAGTATCTCGTAGAGGTAGAAGTACATCATTATCATCACCGGGTAGTCGATCATTAGTACCACCACCAATCGGTGCTATACCATCAAAGGAAGCAGCGGAAGCTGCTGCTGCTGTATTAGAATTTAAAACATTTCGTAGTCCGGAACGGAGATACCAAAAAGAAACTAAAGATGATGAGAATAGTGAAGAAAACAATAATAATAGCAATAGTGTTGGTAGTAGTATACACCCTCCGAATTCATCATTAGCACCAAGAGATAATACTTCTACTAAAGCTTCCGGTGATGATACACTCCCCAAGAAAAAAAGTTCAACAGCAGCAACATTAATATCAACAACAAGTGCTCATAATACATCTTCGTTCAAAAAGAGTAGTAATGTTACTTTTTCACCGGTACCATTACCGAGAATTTCTGGTGATAAGGTGAGAGTTTTTGAGACAAATAGTTTATCTTTTGAGAGAGAGAGAGAGAGAAAGATATCAAATAAGGATGTGATGTTTATTTCTCTTTTAATTCTCTGGGTGTGATGTCATGTCAGTGTGAATGGATTCTCATTTTTTTTTTTTTTTTTTCCCTCGTTTTGTTATGATGATAATCACAGTTTATGAAAACACCTATAAAATCACCGACAGGAGGACGATTCACAAGTCTACCAACTTTAGACGATGATGCATTGGGGTCACCGGGTGCTATATTTCTTTCTCCTACTCGTACTCCAACGTATTTTCATCATATCGATAGAAATGCCACCACAACTACCAATCTGAAAGATAGTGCCGTTTCTGCCATTGGTTCTTCTACGGATTCATGCACGAACGTCACCAGAGCAGCACTACCACTAACGCCACGAACACCAAAATATGGTGCTGGTGGATTTGGTGGTGTTGGTGATCAATTGGATGGTGGTCGACTCTTGGCAACTCCTACAGATTTTGCCTATGATTATGGGAAGAACACTGGAACAACGCCTGGTTCCTTACTCGATACATCGAACGTATTGGCATGGTTGCATTCACCCACAGCGAATGGATTATTTTCACCGGGTGGACTGGGTTCTATGTTGAATACACCTCGGGCTGGTGGTACAGGATCAATCCTAAGGACACCGCATACACCGACGTTTAGTACATCCTTCTTCTTTTCAGATGTTGCTGGTTTGCCAAGAGGAGATTGTGCATCACCTACCAAGTCTCCTGCAAAATCTCATATTGGTGTTGCTGCTGCAGCTGGGGGTGGTGCCACTGCCACCAACGCTTCTGATCCTGGCGGAAAACAACGAGGTACGAATAATGGTCGTGGTAACAACAACATTATCTGTATTTCTCCTCTGTCCTCATATCACAAATCAAAGAATGGTCCATTAGGACCGAATTCTCCCAAGATCAATTACAAGGATATGTTTGCATCTCCTGCCGAACGATCAGGAATGGCGATGCTGGGACGAAAAGCTCATGGTGGTACTACTGGTGGGGTTCAACGTGGAGGTAATTTAGACGCTGTTCATTTAGCAGAACGCGATTTGATGGAAGATGAAGACCTGAGCGTTCTGCTACAGTTAGCTTCTAGTACACCTCGTCCGGCAGCGGCAGTATCAGGAGGATCAGGAATTTCCACCAACGATCGTACGGCTGTGACATCATCAGCATCTACTACGACTGCTGCAGATGGTACGACTGTCTTCCGATCATCGTCTCGAGATGGCAAAAATGGCGAGAATGAAAACCTACCGTCGCTTCAGCTTCCCATTATTGGTGATCAAGCCGGTGATGTACAAGGTACAACGCTTACCAGAAAAATTCATTCGCGAGATCACTATGATAATATGACAGATGATCGAGGAATAAGACCGATTCATCAAACGAGTGGCGGATCTACTGTTGGTACCACAAAAAACAATAATGCGTCCGATAATGGGTATACACCACCAATCACCGGTAGTATGCAACATCCAGCTCAACGTAGCGCTTACCCTATGCCAACGCATTTTCCTCCCCATCACGAATCACCATATTATCCTTCATTACATCCTGCGATGACACACGGAGGGAGTATGCGTGTCATTGTAGGTGGACCGCCTCCAAATCGTGGAGGGAAATCTTCTGGGGATTCGTCACAGCGTGTTCGGACCTATACGATCGGTCCTCGTGGGGAATACCCACCACCTCCTTACCCTCCTCCACCGTCACATTATCCGCATCATCGCCCAGCTCATCCTCCACCTCATGCTCATCTACATCCACACTATAGTCGCTATCCGCCGCCACCACCTCCTCATCCTCACAGCCATAGTCAAAACGCACATAGGCAGCATATGCCTCTGTATGGGGGAGCACCTCCCACCAAAGCTAAAACGGGGAAGAAACAATCATTGGGGAAGACAACTAATACTAGTAAAACTGGAGTGAAACGTCCAGCTACAACATCGGCACCGAAAGCACCACCATCCGCGAAAAAGGCAAAGAAACCGTCATCACAGAGCGCACCAAAGAAGAAAAATAGATCGCCACCACTGGTTGACAAGGCAGAACGTCTTGCTGCTGCAGCAACCATAGAAGCTGTCAATCAAGCTAGTGGTGGAAAGAATAACAAGGCTGCGGCTCTTGCTGCAGCTATTCTTCGGGGCGTTACTATGCGGCCATCGGGAAAATGGCAAGCACAACTTTACTTTGCGGGGAAATCAAGATATATTGGTGTTTTTGATACACGGGAAAAAGCAGCTCTTGCGTACGAAATTGCAAGAGAAAAATTGAAATCCGAAAAATCAGCTGAAGGTGGGGGTGTATTGAGTCCGAAGAGAACAGAAGCAGCAGTCAACGCAGCACGGAAAGCGGCGTTTGAAGGTGTAAACGAACGCGATCCTAGGCTAGCAGGGAAATAATTCTTTCACGGGGTTGAACAACAACAAACAATTTTTTTAACAATACATTTTGTCAATGATAAGTTACTAGATAAATACTAGATTACTGTACTTCAAGTAGTGTATTATCATTATTATTTGCTGGCATTTCTCCATGGAAAATTCACTCAAATTTTTAATTCTAGAAACATCTAAACTTAATAAAAATTACAAATTATCGAACATACCAACGCCAATTTATCTTTACATAATAATAATTGTAGCAGCAGGAAGTAGTTGTGTACGGTGCAAAGCACTCAGACATCAGCTGAAACGATAGATCTAACTTCCGTTTGCTTTTTTGTCTGATATTCATTTGGATATTCAATAAAAGTAAAATCTAATCTAATTATGTAAATTAACAATCTGAGGGAGTTCTTTTTTCAAATGTTCATCTGACGCAATGCATTGTATTCCCCACGTTGTCTTCCAAACCCGTATTGATCCTTTAGAAAGACATGCCATATGCCGTAACCAAAGAAGACTAAGGCAAAGAATCGGAACCAATGAAAACTCCTTGATTTTTCCTTCTTCAATGTATTATTTGAAGTCGGAATTTCCAATGGCTCGCTTTTATCTTTATTAGGATTGTTCGTACTACGACTACTACCCCCGGTATTCCCTCCTCCAGCGTGGGACACAACATAGTCGTCATCAATAGCAGGACCAAGCCTAGTTTTGACTTTTTGAGGATCTGGGAATTGTTTTACAATGTTCATGTTGTCAATAGTTTTCGCAGCAATTTCTTGACACGAACCAAAGAGGGATGCAGAATTAGTATATTTATCAGGTATTTCAGGAATCCATCCTTCCTTTACACCTCTCGAAAAATCCCATTCCGCGAATGCTCCGCCTTCCATCTTTAGTGTATAGAAGAACCAGCCACTTGATGCACCAGTATCGACACTTTCATACGAAACCATTTGAGCTTGGACATGATGTTCCAAGAATTCCTTCCTTTCTTCGCTCAACGTTCGCTCCATCATTGCTACCTTTTGATCCATCTGATTTTTTGGGTCCTGAATTTCTTTCATAATTTCTTTCACCATTTCCTTCGGTAGAATATCATATGCCGCACTCCATTCACCAACAATCCTTGAAACTCCATTAGATGGTTTAGTGTTCTTCGGATGATCTTCATAACAACAACTAGATGTTTCTTTAGCAAGTTTGGCACAGGTATATGCAATATGCTGCTTTGGAGAAAGGGCACGTTCGTTTTGATTAAAAACATGATAGTAGTGACTATCAATGTAGGTGTTGTTGTGCAGATTAGAATCATCCCACCATCCATTATTCCAATTGGCAGCATTAAACGAATCAGTCATGTATACCGCTGTATTATCTCCCATAATATCTCGAACGATTTTGAACGCATCGTTACTGTATTTTTCAATCTGAGTCTGGGGACAGTTTACAAACGGAGAGTTTAAGATACCAAAACCTGTAACTACATCTCGCAAGTTGTCATCCATGATGGCTTGCGATATGTCCTTGATGGCATCGAGGCTTCGATTGACGTTTTCCGGCGACGTAATCCAATGCTGACACTCGGAAGCTTCTGGTAAGGATTCTCCAGTAACTTCGAAGCCATCCTGTGAACCAAATGTTGTATGCATATCGATCCAAACGTTGATGTTGTATTGTCGACACCAACCAACAAATCGAACAAAGTACAACCATTGTCCATCGATCCAAGGTTCGTCATCTAAAATATCATTCATTACATAATGTGGAAGGGGAACTCTTACGTACTCAACATTTGCCACTTCTGACAGGAATTTAACATCGTCCTTCGTTACAAAATTATCCCAATGAAAGCTCATATATTCCTTGGCGAGTGCCTTATTGGGAAATGAACTGAGTAAGGTTTTTTCATCCGTAGGATAATCTTTTGTAATATCCTCCGTCAGTGTTTCAATCAAATGTGGTTTACAGGAATACAAATCGCAATATTTGTGTTTTTGACTGGAGGCTGGTGGCGCACTGATTTGATTAGGATAGAAACACCAGTCCCCTTGTAGTTGACATGAATTCAATGCAAATAAATATGGAGTAATGAATCTTTCTGCCAAAAGCCACCCCCCAATATTCACGCCTCTAATAAATTGTTTCTCAGCGACGACACTGGCAGTACAAGCGACGGAAATAACTAAAAGGAATATGGTGATCAATTTCATCGTTAGACTTTCGTTCGTATAACGTTAGTTGTTCGACTTTATTGCATTAAAATTAATTAATCTTCGATGTTGTGTAGAATTTTGAGTGAAATAGTGAGCTTCTCTCCTTAGTATTCGTCTTGTCCGTGGCTTCAGCAACAGCAACGCACAGTACAAGCCCAGTTGATAAGTTGAAAAATTGTCACAGCGGCGTTTTTGTAAGAAAAGACAAGATCATAAGATTGAAAATGGCAAAGATTCGAAATTCATTCGCTTCGACTTGTTTTTCATAAGTAGCCATCACTACAATCTCAAAAGGTAAAAATTACAAATACTGACTGTATCATGTTCCTGCGAAAATAAAAATTGAGCAAACTATTCTTAGATTTTCCTGTCGTCCCCTATCAAACACAAAACTTCCATGAAAAAGGGGGAAGTTTTGTTTTTTATTGTTTTACATTTTTGCGCGTACCAAAAATGAATGGATGCGAGGTTGTGAAATTCACTTATTTTTTAGATAATATTTTTTACATGCTTTCTTCGAGATTTTTACGTGCATTCTCGAATCTTTGGCTCGTCATCCAACAACAAACAAACGATACTGTAGCTGCCACACTACTGCCTTGTACCTTGACGACAAGTTAAGAGAGAGTTTTCGTTCCAATACAATTATAGTATTTCATTTAGATTGATATTCGGAAGATCAGAATATATCACCATGTTTTCTCAAGTAATTGCAAGACAATGTTGTCGACAAGTAACAAAGCAAGGAGTAGTAGTACCTGCGATGTCAGGACTTATTTCGTCGTCGTCGTCGTCGATGATGATTAATTCACGTCGTAGTTTCTCGGACACGAAGTATACTGCAACACCACTTAAAACGAGCTTCAATCTAATCGATCCAATCTTGATTAATAGTAAAATTGGATCCTCGGAACACTCCCGTCTACCACTGACGAAAATTGTTGCTACCATTGGACCGACATCTGAACAAGCAGAACCATTAAAAAAAGTCGTTGAAGCTGGAATGAAGATTATGAGACTGAATTTTTCCCATGCAACAACCGAAGAAGTCGAATTACGATTGACTAATCTTGCATTGTGTCAGGTACGTCATTTTTGTTTTTCTTTTTGACCTTACTATTATTAGGAGGGTAATCTGTCAAAGCAACATAATTTTTTGTTCTGCTATTCTTTCTTTTTGACTGTTGATGAAAGTAAATATGAAAGAAGACAAAAAAGTTGACTAACCATTTTGTTGTTGTTGTTGTTGTTGTTTTATGTGTAGGACTCGTACGATTTTGATGGTCCAATCGATAAGGTACAAGACGTCCGAGCTACACTTCTTGATACACGTGGACCAGAGATCCGATCGGGTAAATTAGCTCACGATGATTCGGGACATGAGACTATTCAACTTCAAAAGAATGACACCATTACACTTCAAACCTCTGAAGAATATGCAGAAGCATCAACAGATAAAGACCTGTTCATCAATTACAGCAAATTACATTTATGTATGAAACCTGGAATGAAAGTGTTGTTAGATGATGGAGCTGCAATCCTCACCGTTGTATCAATCAACGAAAGCGATGGAACTGTTGTTTGTAGTGTCGACAATTCAGCAGAGTTACGTAGTCGTGCCGGTGTCAATATACCTAATGCTGAAACAGACTTACCAGCTATGTCTGAAAAGGATAAAACAGATATCAAATATGGGTTAGAAATTGATGTCGATTATGTTGCTGCATCCTTCATCCAAACGGCTGATGGTGTAAGAGAAATTCGAAATTATATGATAGAATGTGCGAAGGAATTAGGTGTGGCTGATCGACCATTGCCTCTTATCATTTCTAAGATTGAAAGTGCATCAGCATTGAAACATTTCGATGAAATCCTTGAAGAATCGGACGGTATAATGGTTGCTAGGGGTGGTACGTCGTGATATATCTATGATTTTGCTGAAGTATGCAGTCTGTCAAAGATTCTCACCGTCAATTTGTTTTACTAATGCTGTTCATGCAAACCGTCTCACCATTGTTATTTATATACGATCTCTTTCTTGAACTGTGTTCATCATACTTCATTCAACTATTATTACGAATATTCTACTGCTCTGCCGTTAGACCTGGGAGTTGAGATTCCAATAATGCAAGTTACAAATGCACAAAAGGAGATGGTAGCTGCGTGCAATTCTGTAGGTAAACCTGTCATAGTAGCAACCCAAATGCTCGAAAGCATGGCAAAAAATCCTCGACCAACTCGGGCTGAAGTTTCTGATGTGACTAATGCCGTTTATGATGGTGCTGATGCAGTTATGACAAGTGGTGAAACAGCCAAAGGCAAATACCCTAACGAAACGATCAAAATGATGACGGATATCATTTTATCAGCCGAGCACTTTATGCGTCAGGTTCCTTGGATAGTTTATACGCTCCTCGATCAAGTTTGTTCACGGGTGACAGTAGCGATCCTATGACTGCGGTCGCCAAAGGAGCGGTCGCGGCCAGTTTAACTAACGACTGTAAGGCTATCTTGGTTTTTACAGAGACTGGTAAGCTACCTTCCTTGGTAGCTGCTTTTCGACCGAACTGTCCAATTGTCACCTTTTGCCCCACTAGCAAAGTTGCCCGTCAGCTTATTTTGACCAGAGGCGTCTACCCGATAGTTGGACTGCAGGATACTACTGACGACGAAGAAATGATTGAAATTGCTATGAAAGAAGCTGAACGTATGGGCTTTGTCTCTAAGGGGGACTCTATTGCAGCCATTTATGCCGATCCAAAATCTACCACTTTCAAGCTTGCTCAAGTATAATTAAGTAGATTTTTATATGTACTAAAATTACATTTACTACAAGTTCAATTTATTCGTCTATAGATGGATGTAAAATATTGCTTTACTTAAGATTAGAACTTTTAAATCTAAGCCAGCAGCTGCGTACTTGTACTACTAGCTACTAGCTACTAGCTACTAGCTACTAGCTACTACATGGTAAAGAAGGTATTGGTGATTTCAACTAGCTGTCGTCGCGTTTTTATTTAACTACTTTGGAATTCACCCCTAACCGCTCGTTCGCCCTGTGGCACAACGTTTTGTAGACGCTTGATCAATCGACTTTGAAGTCCCTCTTCACTATCCACAGACTGTAGCATAACTGGGTCCACCTCGCTGCAAACATCATCCGCAAATGCATACATCAGGAGATTCCTTGACTGATTAGTATCAAGCCCTCTGGATCGGAGGTAAAATAGTTCTTCTTCGGACAAATCGGAAACGGTAGCACCATGAGTACACTGTACATCATCGGCAATAATTTCTAAAGATGGTACCGCCCATGCACGTGATCTATCACTCAATAGGATAGTTCTGGATATTTGTTGACTATCTGTTTGCTGCGCGCTCTGTTCGACACGGATACGGCCGCGAAAGGCTCCAGTAGCTCTTCCTCCGATCATATTCTTTTGGATCTGCTCGCTTGTGGTACCTTGAGCGGCATGATGGATGTTTGTCTTACAATCTGTTCTTTGATTTCCGCCAGATAGGAAGAATCCATTCAATTTGACATGTGCACGTGGTCGTAACAAGGCAACCGAATGAGCGATTCTAATTCTACCACTTCCACCGACGCTCATCACAGTTCCTGCATAAGTTCCATCATCACCTATTACATTAACTTCAATAGCATCTAAATGTGTGTCCTTCGTTGCGGCACGTTCTGCTTCTACATAACGTGCGATTGGTTCGCCCTCACCAAAGCTGTTATCACTTTTTTCAACACCGGCAGTTACCATACCTCCAGTCTCCTCAAGGAACGAGTGTGTAACATTGGCACCCTCCTTAACAAAAACTTGTGTATATCCATTGTAAAGTTTAGGAACAGCCTCACTTTTGTCATCTAAATCAACACATGCCTGTACAACAGACAACCGACTCTTTTCTTCAGCAACAACTAAAACTCTTGGATGAAACGCCATACCATCACAGTCGGAATTCTTCGCCGCCCCTCCACTATTTGTTACAGCATTCAGGATCAAAACTGGTTTAGGATGTTCATCGATCCCTTCATCAAGACCTTTTGGTGCTCGGACATATGCAACGGCACCAGTCCGTCTGGTATTTAATGCCGCAAAACAAGCTGTTCCTTGTTGTGTATTAATAGCGAATTGGGAAATAGGTTCACCTAAGTTATGATCAGGTCCACTAAGTTTCTTGAACGAATTACAGTATGTGTCCTCTCCGGTCGGTACGGGTGCTGCAAGTTCATCCGTGTGTCCATCTGTCAGTCTGGACAAGTATGATTTTACATCCTCAGTAACGACGGAACTATTATCATCAATATTTCCAATATTAACAGCCAAATCATCCTTCTCTATTGATAATTGGGGTACAAATCGACCATTAATGTATACCAATCGAGCCTGACACTTATCATCTGGAATCCAACTTCCACCATTTTCTAATTGTACTCTGTAGTCTGTAATTTCCTCTTCGGTCAATTCTACAATCTTACCATTATCTTCACAACTTCCGGAATAATCCTGGTTGACCATACTAGATACATCAAAGTTCCTCCACGTTTCTGCATTCCTCCTCGGTGTAGGTAAACCAAATTCTTCCAGTCCAAAGGCAGGTACTAATGGTGTCCAGGGTAGTTTCGTACTAACGTATGGAGTCCATTCCTCGTCATCTTCTGGCAGTGCGATCTATTTAAACAAAAAACAAAAATATATATACATATAATGAGAATGAAGTAGCCGTACTTCGAACAAACAAGACACTGCTTGATCAATACACACACACACAAACACACAAAACATATATATACATACATCATTAATTAGAGGGACTGCTGTAGTTAAAATCTTTCTCGCATCATCAGCTAACGAGCCCATAATCCCTTGTTGGTCTTCATTCCTAATAAATCGCCAAACCACTTATCACATTGTTCATCAAGGTTGGAGCGACGTGATAAACGGAAGGATTCATGGTCAGGAACTTCGTAGTCGACACCTGCAACATATTCCTTTTTCTTAGTCTTCTTATTATTTTTATACCCTTCAGAACGTTCACCGTCTCCGCATCTTCATCGGTAAGATCCGCTTCCGGTCCTAGGCCGATACTAACGCGTAGTGATGATGTCGTTGACGATGAAAAAGATGACACTCTATGATTGGTGCCGGTATTCGAAGAAGTAGTAGTGAAAGCAGATGTGGTGGTGATATGATGATGGCATCCCAATAAAGACAACCAACACAAAATAAGGTAACGTTTTCCGATGGTATTTTTTCATAGTTTTGTTTTGTTTTGTGGATGAATGTGGGTTGGCAAGAAAGCGGTTGGTTGTGTTGTGTTATGTTTATATAAATACACTAATGTCAGATTGGATTCATTCTTTGTAGTTGTTAGAGTCAATACACTCACAACCCTTCATGCATACCTATGTATCAGGCTTTCATGAAGTTGAAATCCGGAATACAAATAAAATCCTAGTAGAAGATTGAACAAACATCATTCTTCGTCACCGCAAATCACCGAGGACGTAAATTCAGGGAATAATGGACAGACGTGGAATGGACTGAAAAAATCTGCCTGACGTCACGTGCACACAGTAATACTTTACAGTGTAGGCAAACAAAATAGTAAAAGTAAGTCAATCGCGAAAAATATTTATAATGGATCACCTACAGTAACTTACAGTATTAATAATTATTTTCCGCGAAAATTATCGACGAATGATTGTGTGCGATTTTTTCGCCGAACGAAGTTTCGGGGAGGAAAATTCGTAAAGGGAGAACGTCAATGAAATTTCATTACCGGATGCTCCTGTTTACAAATCCCTGCAGTACATCATGTTGTAACAACTACTACATATTTTACATCACACTTTGTTCCGAGTACTAATGCTTTATCTTTTAACCTTTACTAAGGTGTTTAGGTACTTCGATGGTATTTTCCTGTGGATTTTTGACTTCTTGTCACCGTGCAGACACTACTAGTTGTCAACAATTATTCTAACAGGATAAATATAGATGCACTTTATGTATTATTTATTTTCCATCATCTTCCCTTATGGCTTGCTCTCCCTTTGTCTTTACTTTCGTCACAGCAGACCTTCAGATTGCTCTGTTTTTTGAATCTACTAGTATAGTTGCTTTCAAGCACATGGAACTTCCTTTTTAATATTATTCTTTCTAAGATATCTCTTTACTATTTATTTTGTACATATTTTTGCACCGTTACTTCTACATGCTTCTATATATATATATATATATTCTGTTATTATTATGAGCAACAGTGGAATTTGGATGCATTGCCGTATCTGATCTTTAAACATTGTCTCTTGTCTAATAGTACGATGCTTTGATTGATATTATTATGATTGAAGGGGAGCATCAAATCAATCCACCTGCAAAAATCTAACAATATCCTCAAACTTGAGATACAAATTTTAGATGGAACGTTCAGTTGCTACATTGAATATCCGTTATGGTTTACAATAAATCAACCTATAATGCCCTGTCATAGCATAAAAACCAAGATCACAATCAATATTGCATCAGGCTTAGGATATTAAGAAACTTAAATACAATAAACATAGTTAAAGGTTCAAAATTCTTTCCTACGTAGATTTTTTTTTAAATAATAGTAGTACGTTTTATTCTAGTACAACTGCCATAGCGATATTAATTTTGTCGACAAAAGCGATAGTGTGTATGTTATCGATATGTCAAATTTTGATAATAGACTGGGAAAAGGTATTGTCAAACAATATGTTTTACAACAACAAAAAGCAAAAGATAAGGTAAGTGTATCTCCCAATCAACCCCAAAATACGTCCTTCTTTTCACCAGCTGCATCGTGTTTGTAAACTTCCATCAGATCAAGTGCCTTCTTCTTGTTATCTTCGTAGTAAGGGAAAATTCTCTCGCAAGCCTCTTTTCCAGCAAGTTTCACCGCCGTTTGATATGCCGTTTCTCTCTTGTTGATTAAGCATTCCATGTGCGTAACTGCCTGGTTCATGCAGGCTGCTGGAAATGGGGAGGAATCAGACGAATCCTGTTGTGGAATATAAACATAAACCAAGCGAGAAGCAGCAAAGATGAAATCAAGGAGAACGGTATTTATCATCAGAAATATATATTATGCAAAACTATTCTTTTTTTAAAGCGTAAAACACGTAAACCATGGCATTAATAAAGATATAAAGTACTCGCATAGAGCGATGGAATCGATAGGCCTTGCTTACCTCAGAATTCGAAGCACATGATTTCAAAAGTTCCTGTGTACTAGCGCACATTTTTTGGAAGGCTTCGGCTTTTGGATTTTCCGCTTTCCGAAGTGCGTAGGACTTTTCTTGGGCGCTTTTGAATACATCAGCAGGGATAGATTCCACGGGGATGCCCTTTGCTTTTGCGTACTCTTCAATATCCAACATTATTATCGTCTCTATATATTACCGGTTATTGAATCAATCCGAATTATATTACCAGTCGACTTAGGACCTATGATATTTGTATCACCTAAACGCTAGAGATGTGCTAAAGTAGTGTTGTTGTTGCTTTGTTGTTTCATATCGTTCGCCGACTATTCAGGGTCGTATCGTCGGGTGCTTATTTTGGGTCAAAATGGGATATACAAGTTATTCTATCGCGCATTCAGTCATGGATGATTGAGTCCTGGTACAAGTGAGATCCCGGTACAAGTGAAAGTCGCTAGTACTGGTAATACAGTACATCATACACGTTGACAAGAAGACCACACGACACAAACTACTGTAGAAGCAAAACTAAACATTTACTTTTTTCACAAGTTAGCGCTGATCGCTTGACAAAATTTTACTGTCCAGTCTAGCTACAAGCCCACACGACACAAACTAGAATCAAAACTAATCATTAACTTTTTTCACAAGTCAGAACTGATCGCTTGACAAAATCATATAAACATATTGTCCAGTCTAGCCACGTTTGAGTATAACAAATAGAATAAAATATAATACTACGACGTCAATTTTTGTTTTGTTCTTAAAATTTCCATCTTTTGTTATAATGTCATCACGAGAAAATCGCAGAAGGAGCCGTTCGGAATTATCTGGAGTAGAGCAAGATTCTGTTGTTGCCACTCGTGTCCATCGACGCCGTAGGACAGAATTTTCAAGCCCCGCCAGGCTTATATTACCTCGACTCACCGAGGTAACCAGATACTTCAATAGAAATGAGTATGTCATAGTAAAAGAGGCGCACGCTAAGGTGGGTCAGCTTGTAAGTAACGATGGCCCATACAGACGAAAACTGCTCGAGTTGACTACGGAGAGCATTAATCACCTCAGAGATTCAACACAAGGACGAGTACAAGTACAAGAAAATGCTGATGAGGTAGTTCTTTCAGCTTGGGATAATATAACTTACTATTGGGCCAGGCAGTCGGACCATCGTGTCAAGAAAGAAAAAGCAACTGCTTTTGCTTCGATGGGTCGTGAAAACCAAAAGTACTTCCCTTTCATTGCTATCAGCGATTGTTTCAGAAAGAATGACTGGCTCATTGCTGGAGAAGTCAACAGTAGTCAAATTCTGGCAACGGCGATAGGGAAGAAGACATTGCTTTTGTTCTTCCGGAAGATCAAGCACGCATTTCTACACCTTGTGCATAGATATCTTCGAATTATTCACTTAGAAGAATGGACAGACGATCTCACCCCAGAAAAGTACACTCCGTACAATGCAAGATATGTCGGCAACAAATATTTATCAGAAGTCGGTGATCACGACGAGGAAGAAGATTCAGGAGGACCAATCCTCCCACGCTACAATAACAAGATGCTTTCGGACGATGACAACCAACTCTGTTTGTACTACAACCGACAATTCCTTGAACTGACAGACGAACAGGTTGATGGTTTATTAACTATGCATATTACTTCGATCTCGTACAACGTGAGGGAACACGTCACAATGATGGTGGTTGGTCGTTTCTATTTAGTCGAGCCGTGACCAACAATATTTTGACTGAGGATTTCTTCGTTCCTGCAACCAACGGGACACTCGTTCATAGATCCAGTACTGCTGCTAGTGAGACTACTTCGAGATTGGGTTCACCTCCTCCAGTAATGACTCCCGAGGACAACCGTGGATATCCTTTGTGGCGTACTCTTGGCCACGTTCCCTTCGAACGACCCGTGTTGTCTCCTGCTACTAGAAATAGAACTGTAGTTGCATCGCAATCGAGTTCGCTTTTTCCAATACCCAGCTAGATCTTGTAAATAAATGCACACCAATGTTGCATCGATACCGTGACGCATCTTCCAAGGGTGGACAAAAGCCACTACACGGTAATGATAAAGTCAGTAACGTTAATGCAAAAAAAAGTGGGCGATGCTTATTCTGTAATATATTTGTCATAATTAAATACCACTGTAATGAATTAGAATAGATATAGTATTATCTAATCTTATACTTTAACCTTGCATTTAAAACTATATTTTTAAATATATGAATATCTATGTATGTATATATATATATATATATATATATAATATGTTCGATGTGTTTTTAATGAATTAAAGATATCGAACCTTGCAGATCAATTCATAGTGATTTTTCTCTTCATCAGATATATTTCTCTAACACAATGATTATAGTTTTTAAACGCCATGTCGTTATTACGTTACGACTTTACCGCAACTTCCCAGCAGTCATCTTCATCGGAGGAATTGCTACTAGTATCTTTCAGATACGATCCTTTACTGCTGCTGGTCACAATCTTTTTTGATAGATGCCGTACAAGTAAATTTCGAAAACCTTTCTTTTCAGCTGGTGGTTGTTCTTCTTTTTTAACACTAGAAGGCTCTTCTATTCTAATACTTGGAGGCGCTAGTCGCATATTGTCTAGGAGATCATGGAGTCCATCTGTTCGTTCCCGTATGTCAGAAGAAGAACTGTTGTTGTTGTTGTTATCATCTCCGCCATCGTCGTCATTATACATTTCGTCGATGTCGATTTCGCTACAACTTTTATGTCCATTAGTACTAGGACTTGCCTCCGCTTTTAAATTGCGTACACTTTGTGATGAATGACGCTGTCTGCTAAGACTACCTCGTCGGCTTTTGGTTGAAGATAATTGTCTAGGATTGCTGTTGCTGTTGCTGGTGTTACCGTCGTCGTTGTTATTATTATTTTCGTCGATATAGAATGGTTCACTCAAACTTTTACGCCCATCAATACTTGGACTTATCTCCGATTTCAAATTGCGTACACTTTCTGATGAACGACGCTGCCTACTAAGACTACTTCGTCGGTGTTTGATTGGATTAGTAACATCGATATTTGAAGAGCGCCTGCTGAGATCACTTCGTCGGTTTTTGGTTGAAGATGATAATCGAGGGTTGCTGTTGTTGTTGTCATCTCCGCCATCGTCGTCATTATTGATTTCATCGATGTCGATTTCACTGCAACTTTTATGTCCATAAGTACTTGGACTGTCTCTGTTTTAAAATTGCGTACACTTTGTGTTGAACGACGCTGTCTACTAAGACCACTTCGTCGGTTAGCAGTAGTAACATCGGGATCTGAAGAGCGCCTGCTGGAACTTCGTTCAGATTGTTGTCTTGAAAAACCACTTCTTCTACCTGATTGTTCTGGTGTATTAGTCTCAGAACGATCGGCCCTATTCTTTATAGCTGTACGATTATCACTCTGTTTCTTCCTTTTGTCATTATTTGTATCAGTATCAGTATCATCAATACCATCATCGATATCAATATACTCAATATCATCAATAACATGGCAGCTGTTGTCGGGTTCATGAATATCTGATCTATTACAGAGAAGAGAAGTCTTCAATTCTTCGCACTTGTTCGATTTTATAATATTCAACAAAAGCGCCTTCATACGTTCCGACGACTGGCTCTTTCTCATTAAATTTACAAATTTGGAAATTTCAACCTCAAATCTCGTCGTTGTCGCTGTCGCTGATGTCGTGGAGGTCCAACGATAGATCCCAAGAAGTACTACTCTGGTCTGGATAAAATGTTGCGCTGTTACGTCTCTCTTTCTCTCTATTTTCTTTCCTGTTCTTGTTCTCGTTTTCTTCACAAGATTTCTGGTCTGGAAATTCGGGATGCCAAGAAGTATTACTCTGGTCTTGAGAAAATGTTGTTGTTGTTGTACCGTGGCGATCCCAAGAATTATTATCAATACCTCCTCGACTTCTTTCTTATTCTTCTTTGTTATCTTACAATCGCCTATCATATCGTAATTAGAACTACAACTATCGAGATTATCTGAGAAAAGTGACGATTCTGGGCCATCCTCGACCTTAGGAAAGAATCGTCCGTCTGTATTGCCTTTCCCGGTAAAACCATTCATTTTCATAAACCTACTCATTTTGTTGCTGTATTCTACGAGAGAGAGAAAAAAGAAGATATGGCGTACTATACAGATTGTAGACGATTGACCGATGGCGAGTTGTTGGTCTATAAAAGAATGTAAAATGATACCCTGAATTGCTTCGTTGAATCATGTGCACCCAGTCAAAGTTTCTACTACCACTAGGCTTCGCTCGGAATAAAGTTTGTGCATCATATGCCTTCATTATTTTAAATACTAAGAATAGAACTATGCCGTTTTTGCTAATGGGCCTTCATTATTTTAAATACTACGAGTAGAACCATGCAGTTTGTGCCGAAGTTATTGGTAGAATGCACTTGAGACGAACCTTAGATAATCATTATTTATACCGATAATGACTTCTTGGTCATTCCTACATCACATCATACATACTTCCTCCAGAGAACGCTAATTTACTGCATACTATCGTTTAAAAATTTAGCGCTTGTAAAATAGCACTAAAACCTTAAAATCTACCCAATCGACAGGAAATTACAAAAATAAAATGAGATTTTGAAAGTTTTCGAATCACTCTCGAACTTTTGGGTCTTAATTTTGATAACGATAGCTGATGTAAATTAACGCTCGCTGGAGGAAGGAATAGTATAAATTGGATTTGGCCGGCGGGGCCCAAATTGGGGGTTCTTTTAAATTTTCGAATTCTTCTCAATTCTCCCCCAAAATGAAAGCATGTATCAGTAAAAAATAAAAATCAATCTTTAAGAAAAAAATGATCACGAACACAAATTTAACAGCAACAACCAACAGCAAAATCCCAACAAGAACCATAAGCAGAACAACCTTCGGATTATTTTCTACCAAACACGGCAAAGCCAATCTGAAACCTCTCCCGCTTGTATTAAATCCAATATGTCTGCGAATCTTGATAACGCCTGGGGAGATGAGGAAGGTCTCGACATTAGTGATGATGGGTTCGGTTGGGAAGATGACGATGACTTATTTGGAAATAGCGAAGATGCTACTACTAGTCATATATAGACGTACCAGAGATCAAAGGAAATGAAGAAGACAACGATGACAATGACAACGGCGAAGATGACGACTCTGGTCTCGGATTTCCCTCCGCTACTCCTGTAACGGCATCTATACCACCTCCTGTTTCGTCTCCGTCTCCTACAGAAGAAGAATCACAAATCGGTTGGGAGGATGATGACAACTTATTTGGAAATAGTGAAGATGATGGTTATGGAGAAGAAGTACTTGAGACGACGACGACAGCCGCAGCAAAGTTCCAACGTAATCAAAGCAAAAAACCGCCGCCGCCACCACCACCACCACCACGGGAACAACAACAACAACAACAAAATCCTCCTTCTGGTATGATGCCAATCAATCGCAATCCACAAATTTCAAAAATGGTCGAAAATCTTTCAAACTACGTTACGTCTTTAAATCGAATGCTTTCTTCAATCAACGCTGTCTTGGAATTGAATATAACACCCCCCAAAAGGCTGAAGAGCTAGTGGAATACTATGGCAGTCGTCCTAAACTTGCAGAATACACTCGATCAAAAGAACTTCATAGGATGAACTACAAGGTAGTATTGCCACACGGTCATGTAGAAACTAACAAAGAACGCATCCTTGCCGATAATCTATTGTCAGACAAATCCCTTGTTTCACGTGCAGCTAATCAATCATTGCTCGCCGATCTTCTGCACGTCATTACTGGGAATGATTTGATTGTTCAACCACAATATTTTGCGATATGTGTCGCAACGTGGTGTGGATTTATCATTCATATTGGTGATCAAGGAGCAGACATGGTTGACTGCCGAGCTACACTTTCCATATCCTTGCCAACAGAACAAGGTGACCGCTTGAGTATTGCTGAAGTTTCTGTTCTCGTCATCTTTTCTCCTAGTCAACCAATGGTTGAGTTTAAAGTACTGAAAATTGATGTTCTTTTGGAGGACCACTCTCAACTTGTGGGTGTTGCCGAATTTATAAACGCGATGGAAGGTCATAATAATTATGAAGATGATGGTTTACAAAATGATGTATCAGCTGATATTTACCGTGACGCATTCCTGGAAAACTCTCAACGTATGCTATCTTTGTCGTCGAAAGGGATGAAGTCGGCATTGATGCAAATGGATTCCGTCATTAACATAAAAGGAAAGTTACAGAGTATTTCGAACTTTATTCCAGGGACAGACCAACTTTTGGCTGCTGCAGAGGAAGAAGCAAAAGCATTCACGGAAGCTAGAAATCAACAACAACAACAACAACAACAACAATCCGGTAATGGATTTCCCCGTCCATCACCGCCGCCGCCGCCACGACCTAGTATTTCAAACTTTATCCCAGGAGCAGATCAACTTTTGGCTGCAGAGGAAGAAGCAAAACTGTGGAAGTCAGAAACAGAAAGCAACAATCTGCTGGTCATGAATTTCCCCGTCCCCACCACCGCTGCCACGAGCTCCTGGTTCTGATGAATATCGACCACAATCGATTCTGGGTGGCCTCGTTCGCAGCGGATGGAAGACTCTAGCTAAATCGGTGGTACTTCCCGACGATGATGATCCTGCAATTTATGGTGAATCAGTACCGCCACCTCGAGTTGGAGTTTATAACGAACCAAGCGTACCAATGTCACTATACCGAAAAGAAGATACAGCTCCCGAAAAAACTCAGAATCTTACAGGAAAGATGAGACAACTAATGATCACATCTACCACCAAAGAAGAACGACGTATAAAACAGGATCAAATAGATCCGGTTCCAAGATAGGTGAAGTAAAATCGACTGAAAATGAGATCCAAACTGAAGTGCTTAATTCAATTGCTGCAAAGACTATAGATGATCTCAATCGAAATGCTGATAAAAAGAAAGATGAAGCAATCGATTACGATGGCTGGGACGATTTCGGTCTTGATGATGATGATTTGGATGATTTGGATGATACATCAGGTTCGCAAAAGTTGTCTGTAGAAGAGGAGTCATTATTTGTTCATTCATCAGATGTTATAATAGTCGATTCGCCGCCATTGACACAGGAACAATTCCCTGTCATTGAGACGAAGTATAATCCAGAGGATGATATTGTTGAGACTCGGAAACGCTGGGTGAATCCACGGCCGTATAGACCTTATATAAGAGGCTAGCTAGATTTTTTATTATCGGGTCTACCTTCGTATGATATAGGAAGTTATTGTGAAGAATATGCATTAGAAATGAATGAATTACAAGGAATGTTTCAGTTTTAATTCTTCCAATTGATTTTTATAATTAATAGGTATTTTCTAGCAGTAGTAGGTCGCGTCCTATTACAATTAGTAGCACGTCGTGAGGCATTGTGTGCATGTGTCGTTATATGTGTCTTGTTTTATTCTATCATTCCTGAAAGAGCCTATTGTTTTGTTCAATCTGATAGTAGAGCATGCGGCTCCAATATTGCAGGCAAGTGAAAAGTGCAAGTGAAACGGTGATACCAATTCAGTATGTTTGGGCTAGTGGTACGATTATGATGACGAGTTATAGACGGTGCTTGTTACCATATACAGTATACAAGATGTGCAAGAGGTGCAACACCATCTATAATATTATATCCAACAATTAATTCAGTTCTATGATTGATTGATTGATTTCATCCGTACAAAAGCAATAAATAACATTACAATTGTACTCTATTTTCGCACAGTATTCAATAAGTTAAAAAATAATTTATAGATTATATTATATTACATTGAACATTATGTTATATTATATTATCTTTACTTTATATTCTATTTATAAATATCTTTTCTTTTCAAAGAATTTTTTCCAATACATCACTTGTCCCACGGACATTAAAATCACTAATAAAGTTTCAATATACGTCCATCTTGTTAAACGATGCATAATTTCATAATTCATATTATAATGTATCCCTTCTCGATTGCGTAAAAAATCAAAATGATCTTGTAAGATATTCCAATCTAATTGTATTTTGGCGGCTTTATCAATTAATTGTGCCGCACGTTCACCATCGGGACCTTCTTCGAAGTCCTCTAATGTTCGACTGGTTTGTTTCGTAAACGTATATTAAACCCTAAATCAAATTCATTTTCTTCCTCATCATCCTCGGAATTATTTTGAAAACATATTGAAAATTTAGTCGATGGTGGAATTTTTTCTAATGTAAAATCACCTTCTTGTAACCCTGGTGGTGCTTCATATAAGGATTGACCATTCTCTAACTTAGCAACCTTGACTGCTAATTCGTACGTATCCACATCATCATGTAATACCTCAAATGATCCACTTTTTTGTTTCGTTTTAATTTAAGTTGGATGTATAGAGTTTTCAAATACAAACACAAACACAAATACAACAATACGTATGAGGATGAATAAAAAGAAGAAGTGAGATGACGAGACGAAATGACATGACGTTGTATGGTGTGATTATTATTATCATTGCACAATGAAAATTTAATTTATTCATTACTTACGTTATTATACATGTACTACCAACATCTATAGGTGTCGTATATATAAAACATTCTTCACTATCAGGTTCAATACTAATTGCATAGGATGCATCAACGACGACGATGTCACAAATCAATGATAATAATGCTACTAATAATAATAATATCAATGATAATGATGTCGCAGTATTACGTGTACGTGTTATTGTAGTAGACATCATGGTCAAATTATTTGCTAGTATCATATTGTGTATTCTGCCTTGATTTCACCCCTCTGATATGCTAACTAATGTAACGAGATTCGAATATGGTAATAGAAAAATGTTTGCTTGTTGTTCGATCTTCTTGTAATTGATCTAACAAAGAGAGTAAATGACCATTGTTAAAAATTTGACGAAAATAATTGTCGCGATTTGAGAGAGTCGAGACACTTTTAGATAGTGACTGAAATGTTGTCTATTGCGAAAATTCGAAAAATGAACGTAAAACCGCAAGACTCAAACCTCAAACTTCTTTCAACCGTATCAAAAACAACAAGCAAACAAATTCGAACTTTCCTTCTTCGACAATCATTCTTGTCTACAGTATTCGGAACAAAGCGGCAACGGCAACGCAGCATCTACTATAGTATATTAATACACGAAACACACAAACAAAAAAGCAAGCAAACAACAAATACAATAGTATCTATAGTAATAATTATACAACCATGGTCCAAGATCCGAGAGTCACGACGTTGTTAGGTCGGTTAGGTGGTTTGTATCGAGATCCAGCACGAGTGGATCGAGATACCTCTAGTTTATTAAAAAGTTCAGTGGGTACACATTTAACACCAGGAATATCACCACTTGTTGAAAATAATGGCGATTCCTCCCATTGTTTAGTATTACAGGGCACGATCGCGATAGTCTTTCGTGGTATGACCTACCAATTATTAGTGGATATATATTTACCACCCGGATATCCAATCCGACCACCTGTATCATTTGTACGACTGGCAGAAAATATGGTACGTTTTTTTATGTAATGATATTATTATTATGACTATTATTATTGTGTTCGTGTTTGTGATTGTGTTTGTGTTTGTGTTACTGCTATTACTGATGTTACTGATGTTACTGCTCCGCTCGTCAATCGCAACTCAATTACTCATCTCTCTCTTCTCTGTCTCTCTCTATTTCTATTCCTGTCAATAATAAAATATCATCTCTATAAACTTTCTTCCTGGATGGATGGGATGAATACTGTACTGTACTTTACTATAATACAATACAATACAATACAATATCCACAGTATCTGAAAGAAAGTCATCCTCACGTTGGAAGTGATGGGATGGTGTATATGCCATATACACATGAATGGAATCCACGTACACATTCCTTAATTGAAATGGTCGTGGCAATGAGTAGTGTCTTTTCAGCTGATCCACCCGTGTTTACTCGAGCAGCTCCAGCTCCCGCTCCTCCGCCGTTGGAGACACCACCACCACCACCACCCGCATATTCGAGTTATGTATCATCCACTTCTAACAATAATAATAATAATGATTCCGAACGGTACATGCAAGAACAAATTGCTGCTATAATGGCAAAAGAGATAGAAGAAGCAAATTCGGCTGCAGAAATTGCACGTAAAGCTGATATGGAGGAACTGGATCGGAAAGAACAGATAGAAGCACAACGACAATGGGAAACAAAAAAATGTGAACAAATTAGAATTGATGTCAATAAAAAAATACGATGTTATTTACAAAATTTTACAGAAGAAACAAGAAGTACCTTGTCGGCGGATTGGAGAGATTCCGAACAATTAACACAAACAAAGAAACAAATTGAGCAAGAGATACAAGATTTAACTAATAAAAAAATAAAATTGAATCGGCACATTACTACAATGGACAATAAAACGACAGAAATTGAAAACTGGTTAGAGGAAAGTAATAAGAATGATGATACTACAAATAATTTGAAGCAGGAAATTAATGTGGATGATATCTGTCAACCTGTTAATAAATTGAATACACAACTGTTAGAGTTGAGTGCCGAAAGTGCTGCCTTAACGGATGTGATGTACTTTTTAGATCGTGGTATGTATATGAATCAAATTGATTGTACGACACATCTGAAAATGATACGTAAGCTTGCCAAAAGACAATTTCTGATTCGAGCACATTTGATTAAAATTAATCAATATACTGTTAGTCAACAGCAGCAACAACAACAACAACAGCAAGTAAATTAAATAATATAAGATTAAATTATTAATACCACCAATGTGCTGCAAATTGCTTCCCTTTTTTGTGACTCTTTTTATTCGATAACCTACATGATGATGATTACAACAGGGGTCGTCACCACTACTCGATCGGATTATAAACAGCATTTACATCTAAGTTCCTTCGATGCTGAGCCTAACTATTTTTCATTACTGAATTTATTCCTTAGTAGCTCTTCCAAACATGCATTGCAGAGTTTTGAATCCTGTTCTGTATTATGTTTCCCAGATTTTCATTGCTCAATGTGGCTGGAATTTTCCGAATTTTTTTCTATTTTTGATAGAAGATTGATTGTTCTTGTGCCTCTATCTGTTGATCTTTCTGAAGCTGGCTAACAATTGAATATGCTCATAAAGAAAAAAAATAGAGGCTAGAATGGATATCTTTTTGTGATAGTAAAAAAGAAACAATGACAATGAAGAGATTTTAAAAAACTTATATTCATTCGTGATTGATTTTGGGATTGAAATTATTTGGGCGGTCATTTTACACATTTCCTTGAGTCACATTTCACATTTCTGATCCGAATCGAATCCCGAAATATTTTAATAAACTTAATGAACAATGAACATCATAAAAATGAAGTTGATGCTTTTGCTTTCGGATTGGTGTGATCGTATTCTGCCGTGACGATTGGTGTGTTATATTTGATTTTGAGTGTTTACAGCATTGTATTTCAGCGTTACTGTCGCCTCCGATGTTCACCCGGTGATCAGTGAATCGAACAAGAATTGAATCAAATCGAATCGAATCGAATCGAATCGGAATACAGTATGTTCCAAAGAAATCTTCATTCCAAGAAAAAAGCGCTGGAGTCATCCTCGTCATCGATTCTATCCTCCGACATCGTCGATAATATTGAGAAAGACAAGAACGCAAATCGATTCAATACGAAGTTGACGAGAATAATAAATCTCCATCGAAGGTTGCTGCTAAGATTATTTTGTCTTCTGTCCTTTACTTTGGTAACATTAAATCTATGGTATCAGCCTCAGCCCACCCCAAGACGAATACCATGATGCAACATATTATATCAGTGCCAACTCTACGGATAACGTCATCATTTCAACGCAACAGCAACGAACGAAGCAACAAAATTTCATCATACAACATGGTTTGAATCAGAATCCAATCGCAAACCATGCATGTGACGGATATAGAGGGATATACCATATTGAAAAGGGTGACATCGGTGGGGCGGCTGGAACTGTTTTCTTTCAATTTGTTATCGGTCAAATTATATGGGCGGAGAAATATAATTTCAAACCTTGGGTGTACCTTAATAACGTTAGTCACATCGTTTATGATCCTATAGTTCACGGAAATAATACCGGTGTGAACTTTACGATGCAAAAGGGTACGGAAATTTCATACATTCAACGGCCGATGGGACATAGAAGAGATGCGTATCCAGGACAAACCGTTGTGAATAATCCTGACAATTTGCGATCTTTTCATTATAATTTTGATGGAAATGGGGTTTGGGATAATTACTTTGAACCTATATCTGATTTTATTCCCGGTGATAAATCGTGTCAAGATAAACCCCTAGTTACTATGGACTTATACCAAGTAACACCAGGCGTTCATGGATTTTCTGGTGCACCAAAATGTTGGAGGTACGAATATCTTCCAGATTATATAACAAAGCCACATATACCCCTGAATGACTGGTTGGCACCTCAACGTCAATCTGCCCACGATGTATTGAAAAGATATATCCGATTTAAGCCTCATATTAAAGCCAAAGCAGAATATGTTAATCCTTCCTGTTCCATCGAGACTAATAATGCATGTCTTGGGATTCATATTCGACATTCTGATAAGGCCGCTGGTCGACGAATACTTGATACGGATGAATTTTTACCGTACGTGAAAGCCTTTTTAGATGCTGGAGGGAAATGGATATACCTTGCGACAGATTCGGAGAAAGTTGTTGAACACATCAAAACTACATGGCCAGAGAATGTTCTAAAAGTTATTCGATCAATGGGAGATGACGTGGTTCGTTCAAATGACGAACAGGCTGTATTTGATATTGGTTCCCATCATCGTACCAATACAGAAATTTTAGTTGAGATCCAAGCTTTATCATATTGTCAATTTATGATTCATGGACTTAGCGCAGTAACTGAATCCAGTATATGGATCAATATTGATTTGCATTACACATCCGTAAATTTAGAAGATCCTGATCATTCCAACGAAAATGAATTTGGGGATCTGGTGGGAAAGGTACTGACTGGTGGGAATGCTAGTCAAATTTTGGAGAAAAGAAATTCCATCAATAATAATAATATTAATAATTGGTGGATGCCTAAATCATACGAAGTGCAATTTTCAACGACCACTCTAAATCAAAACCAAAATCAACTGCCGCATACTCAAGCATGTGATGACTCTACGAGTGGCATTCTTCATATATCGCACGTTGGTACGAATGCAGGTACCGGAGTAGCCTTCTTCACATCTGTTTTGAACCAACTCTTGTACGCAAAGAAAAATAATCTTACGCCATGGATTCACTTGAGTAACGAATCGAAATTGATCTACGATGATGAAATCCACGGGGCAGCATCAGGGGGAGTCTCGGTGATTGAAGACATTCAAGATGTATTGATGATTACCATGTGGAGAATGACAACATCAACAGCTCATTATTATACCCTGGTCCTGTGGTCGTTGAAAGTAGTAGACAGAAAAAAATATCACACTTCGTGGAAATGGCATCTGGACAAGCTATTTCCGTGGTGTCTCAGACTTTGTTCCAGAGAGTAAATCTTGTTCTGACAAGCCAGTTCTTTCCATGGATGAAGGTATGGTTTCTGCTATGAACTCGTGGAGTCCTTGGTCAAGCAAGGCCTGGCAGTATGACGATATTCCGAATGAATTCTGGAATCCGAAGGGTTTGACTTTGAAATCGTGGCTTGAACCAAGAGGATAAAAGCCAATGATATTGTCAAAAGATATTACAAATTCCAGCCTTTTATTGTTGAACGAGCTCAACAAGTGAACCCTTTCAATTCAACACCTTGTCTTGCTGTACATTTACTCAATACCGACAAGGAAGGAATACATCGGGAAAAATTTCCCCCCAACAAGTTTCGGGAATACTTCGACGCATTTGCTCGTGCCGGAGGTAAGCATATTTATATTGCCTCCGATTCAAGTCGTCCATTAGAATACATTATGGAGCATTTCCCATCTAATATACAAAAAATGATTCGGACTCAGGGTCCGTATGTTGTGCGGTCATCCTGGAAATGGCCTCCTCATATGCTTGAGAATCATCATCGTACCAACTCTGAAGCTCTCGTTGATATATTGGCGATGTCGAAATGCCAACTTCTATTGCACGGTAATAGTGCAATATCTGAGGCTACAATATACTTGAATTTAAATCTTCACAACAATAGTGTCAATATGGAAGATCCTGATAGGTTGAGTGTTAAAGAATTTGAAGCCTTGGCTCGACGAGTAGTAGAAATTCCAAGTGATGAGGCAACAACTGTCAATGCAACGAAACTTCAACAAAGGTCTACTACAAAAATGAATGCTACAAAGGGTAATCTCCCTCCTCCTCCTGAGAATAATAACGTAGGAATTATTAAGGGGAATCATGATCGGAAATGTAGAAGAAATGCTATCGTTTATCTAGCACAGAAAAAACACTCTAGTTATGAAAGGGATAGTTATGGAAATTTACTAAAATCATTGGAATTAATGAATACAAATTATCTTTCTGTTCACAACCATCAGAATAATACAGATGTAATAATATTCCATACTGATGATTTCAATCAAGACGATATGGATATAATGGAAACTAAATTCGGTTCATCTTTTCGAGAAGGACTTTATTTTATCAATCTACAAAATACATCATACTGGCAACGTCCAGTTGGCACCGTAACGACAATCCTTCTGCTGATTGGTATGCATATCCACTTTTCTCAGAAGGATACCGACAAATGATGCATTGGTATGCCATCGATATATGGCGTTTTTTCAAAGATTACGGAAGGAACAACAATTGTTCGTATGAATATATAATGCGTTTTGATGAAGATTCTTTTCTAAGATCAAAATTAGATTATGATATATTTGATTATATGAAAAAGAATGACTATATTATGGTTTTCGTCTTTGTTCGTATGAGATGCAAGTAACACAACGGATATGGACAATTTGGACTAAAATGACATCGAAGAAAGGATCACAAGTACCACCACCGATACGTGATATTGATTTGAATATGTGTGGTATATACAATAATTTTTTCGTTACAAAATTATCCTTTTTTCAAGATGACAAAGTACAACGTTTTTTGAAATTAGTTGATCGACAAGGAATGATATACCGGAGACGATTAGGTGATTTAATGATCCATTCTATGGCGGTATATGCATTCTCACCATCTGAAAAGATACATCGATTTTTGGACTTTACATACGAGCATAGTACAATTAATACAACAACTGGTTGTGTTATTTGGGGTGGTATCCAAGCTGGATATAATGATCCAAATTCAAATAAAACATTAGATAAGTTTTATCAAGAAAAGTATTAGATCATAATTGTGCAACAACAACATCAGCAATAAGAAGTCCTCATAATCCGCCACCACTGGCAGTCATCGATACATCTTACTTGATCCAAGATGATTTAAGTCCAACTTATCAACATCATCTTCCATCAGAATATGCTTCTACTACTACTACTACTACTACTACTTTGAATAAAAATGAAAATGGGTATGGTAAGAAATTGAAACTAAAAACGATCATGGCTGGTAAAGTTGAATATCCTGGTCAAGGATTGTTAAGTGGTTAGTCTATTTTAGGTTTTCAGCAGAATTGTTACTCCTCGCTCAGTAGTCTACCAGTCACTTAATTAAACTGTATAATATCGTCGTTAATTTAATCAATTATTTCGGTATTAGCTCTAGCTAGTGTATTGCATATCCTATATTGTTGAGTTTGGCGATCGTCCCATCGCACCTGTGACTACCATTGTCTACCATCGTCGACTTTTTGATGTGTACAATTGTATTGATTGTATCATTGTGATTGTAATATATCCCATAATTCATCATCTGATTCAAATAATGATTCTATTCCAGGTCGATTTAAATATGGATAATCACCAACAAAGCATTCAGCATCAGGGACATATATATCTGACATTGCACTTAAAGATTCAAATGTATCAGATGTACTTAATAATATACCAGCAATTGGCATACCAATTTCTATATTCAAATATTCTTCCTTAAGTCGTGAATGGATTTGTAATTCACGATTTTCATCATCATTTATCTTTATACGTATCAAATATGGTATACCTGTTATTTCTTCTAATACATCACGATCATTTTTATAATCTTGAAATTCATTTAAATTATACTCTTCAATTGATGAATTATCTTCAACAACACATACGTCATCAATCCGTCCTAACAATATTGATCCATATAAACCAGCATTATCACGTTCTTCTCTACGATTATCATTACTCCGAAAATTATTAAAGAAATTGTCATCATTCTCATTATCATCAAACATCCATGGATCAACTAATTGTCTTCCACCTAATAATTCCCAATTCCTTTGTCTTGCTTTAAAGTCTGGTGATAGTATAGCCCAAAATGCAAATAATGAACCAACTACTGTTGCCAAAAAACTACCAACCACAAATGATAGAAAATAGGAAAAAAATATACCAATAAAACCAATAATTGATGATTCTAATAATCTATTATATGTTTCACGTTTTGTTTGACCCCAATACGTTGCGTATTGTAATCCACTTGGACTACCAACAACTAATAATTCGTTTATATCATCTACTGGTAATGGTACTAATGCCATATTTAGACGTGTAGTCGTAGTATACATACTAGGTTCTTGCTGTTGTTGTTGTCGTCGTTGTTGTCGTTTTCGTTGTTGTTTTTGCAGCTGAAATTTTTGCTGTCGTCGTCGTTGTTTAGGTGCTAATATCATTGATGATGATAATGATGATGATGATGATAGTGACGTCGTCCAAGCTGCTGCTATTTGTGCTGTTATTACCAACATTATCATAACATAATAATAACAATAAAAAGCAATATTGTTTCTTCTTCTTCTTCTTCTTCTTCTTCTCCCTATACAAGCACAGGCTGTATGAACAACCGATGATGGCTTCATCTTGCTTCTTTTACTGTTTGTACCCTACTTTATTGATTACTTCGTTAGAAAATAATGTGTGATTATGTGAAGTGCGAAAGTGTGTAGATTTATTATTTATTCTACTAATTTTACGACAACGAGATGATAAAAAATCTATCGTACATCAAATTACTTATAGCCAAAATCCAATTAAATAGTAACAGATTCATTAGAATAAGCATTCTTGCCCGAGTTGGTCTAAGGGGTTGCACTTAAGATGCACTATACGTCGTATGCGGGGGTTCGAATCCCCCAGAATGCATAATTCTTCTTTTTGTCTATCAGAGACTCTTCTTTTCATTAGGATAGTATTATGAAGTTTCAACTATTCATTTTGGTAAAGAATTAATTGACTTTAGATGATGCTGATGATTTCTAACTTCTCCTTTGTTTTTTTGTTGTTGTGAAATCGCAAAAGACATTTCATAGAGAAGTAGAGAATGTGGAAAGTATTGTTGTAGATAAGGAAAGAAAGAGCAATCGAGAGAGATCCAACCCTAACCACCCTGACCCTGGGCAAATTTGTAGATACTGTTATGATGGGTTACTGCTGCTCATGTTATTGAGATCAAGAACCATATATATAGCCAGATTGCTGCTAAATTAAATATGCGGACTAGCATCCTCATCCTTTTGTAGCTTCAACAATGCATGATACATGATGTTGTGCCAGGAGGGTTATTTGCAAAGTGGTTATGAGAATCCATGCATAGTATGCGAGTGAGTGTCCAAATAATTCAACAAATAGCAGTGCTGACCAGTATTGATCCAACCAAGCTACTACTACTCTAAGAGTGCAAGTAATAGTAAATGCTCATAGCCAAATCCAATGGACAAATCCAATGGATAGAATTTAACAACAACAACAACAACACACACAGTAAGTCTACAACAACACACATAGTGAATCACATAGTAAGTCTATAACAACAGCACACAAAATCAGTCTACAACAACAACATCTTTATGAATACACTACTTTTGACTACTGTTTACTAGTTCTGTTGTTCCTTTTCTTTCCCCTGTGCTGCCTTCTGGTAACCATATCAGCAGAGACTGTTGTACACAATCATAATAGGCTTTATACAATCATTTCATCAGAAGAGGCTATCACACAACGGTTAGTATCAAACTGATGGATTCCATTATCAACACTGCTATAGGTATCATTGTGTATTGGTGTTTGCCAACTCGTTTGTGGCTTATGAATATCTGGAATAGATGATTGTATTTCTTTGTATCTTCTAGTAATCTGAATGGTCAAAGATTCTGTTATTGCAGCTGTTTATGATCCTATTTGATGAGAGGTTTCTCCAACAAAATCCATAAGTAGAAGATATATAACAGACATAAAGGATTGATGGTACACTTTTCTAACTTGTTATGTATGATACTAAAATAAGTCTAATACAAAGTGTTTTGTAGATTATCACTGATAACAACAGTAAAACATATGTCTTCATTTGACATCTAGTCACTTCAAGTATTTACTATAATATTGACCGCAGCGGTCCTGCCTTTGCAGACAGGGCACCGCCATTTGTTCGCTACAGTCCATTTTACTAGTTATCAAACTCACCTCACCCTTGGTAATGTGTGAGTGGTAAGAAAGAAATGCATATCAATCCAACTGATTCCCTTCTCAAATGGAAAAGTTTTCTTCTATCTCCACTCACCATCAGCTCATCACTCTGAAAGTGATGAGATGGCTCATCTGGTCTGTTCAAAAATTTGTTGTAAGTTCTATGTGATTATGAGAAGGTAAATTTTACCACGGACTCTCCACTTCTGCTTATTTTAGTAAGTGTTTAACAGTAGTCTTTATAGTATCATTCCTGAAATTTGCAGTTGCAGCATCTTTTAGGTGATAATTTTTCCTTGGGGTTTTTCGCGCTACTACTACTTGTACTCCACCAATCACTTTCATTGCCATGACACATGAAAGTCTTGCCTCTTAGTTCCATTATGTAGATAAGAAAAGCAGCAGCATCAAGAAAAGGTAGCAGTAAAATCCAATCAATTTGATGCTAATTTATAGAATTCTTCTACATTGACTGATGCTATTGTTGCTATTGTTGTTGTTATCGTTTGTGTGTTTAACGTATATCTGGCATGTCTAAAAATAAGAGGGGTGTAGCTTGTATCCGTGATTCACAGTTCACGTTTGAAACAAAATCTCAGGCGACAGCATGCTACATTCCTCATTCCGACTTACAAAAAAGGAAAAAAGAAAAGCCTATGCTACAATATATTTCAAAGGAGCGGTAGTACGACTTACAAGGAGTAGCAAGGTCGTTCATCGAAAAACAAATCTAGCGGAAGAAATGGACGACAACGAATCTTTGATGCTGCCGTCGAAATTGTATGCTAGTTACAAGGATCGTTCAGAAGAAGAAAATATAGGCGACGTAGATCATGAAAGTTTGTTACATGATATTCTCTCATTACTTTCTACTCGAGGAGATATCGTATCTAGTACTAAAGGTGGTAGTTTAGATTTCAACATCATCAACAGCAACAACATCAACATCAATAGCAATATCAATAGAATAGCAATAGTAACAACAATAACAAACAGTCCCAACAACACTATGATGAGGATGACATTGTAGCGTATTTCATGAAGATCATCACTGAAGATTCGTTACCATCTTCAGTTTTATTCAAATACAAGAATAATAACAAGAACAAGAACAAGAACAATGACAATGACAATACCGGCAATGTGATCAAACACGGAGACGGCAAAGATAATGACCTTTATTGGATGAATGGTCTATAGCCTTACGATACATCCATGATTTGCTACCTCATATCATCGATACTCCCTTTGAAATTCATTCCATCGCTAGTCAATCTATATTATTTTCGTCGTCGTCGTCCGTCGTCGTCGTCGTCATTGAGAGAAGACTCAACAGCAACGGCAACATCAGCCTCAACCTCAACTTCAACTTCACACTGGACATTATGTCTACTACTCTGTACAAAATCTTTACAACAATGTCCTTCACCGTTACAGAAACGATGGAGAAGATGGCAAAGTCTTGTATGTGAAACGTTACGACTCTTTCAAGACAATTATAATGATCATCTAAACCAGTGCGGTTCATCATCATCATCATCATCATCATCATCATCATCATCATCATCGGGTGGCGGTATCGGTGTGATAGTTTCTCTTTGGGTATATCACATCGTACCAGCATGTATTCATGTTATAAATCAACTTCCCATCAAGGATTCATATTACGTTGCAATTTTTTCTGGTATGGTAGGAATAACTACTTACGTTTTAGAAAGAATTTTGATGCAAGAATTATGCTATACTCACCACAAAAATCTACGTCTATCCACTAACAACGACAGTAGAAAAAGTGATAATGAAAGAGATAATGCTGATCTCGACGGCACCAATAATAATAATAATACTACGTCTCAGTTTTCGAATTCATTATCAATTATGTATGATACAATCCAAACAATCAGTACAACATTCTTTAATCGCTTTGATAATATCTTATGCTCTGGCAACGATGAGTTGACATCATTATGGATGGCTCCTTACTTACGATTGCAACCCAGTATAAAAGAAGATGATGAAGAAGAAGATAATAACAGTCGAGATAATGATGATGATGACATTAACTTTGTAATATACAAGGATAATATATCATGGTGGATGATTCATCACAACAACAATTGTAATGAACCACAGGAACGGATTGCAAATATGGATACTTCTATCAGTGGAGTAGGTCTTGCATTACTTGCGATGAAGGCTTTTCATTATAAGAAACGACCGATGGTGTACCATCCAAGATATATTTGGATCGTTTGGTTCCCTCATCTTATAGCATTGTTGAAGAAATCATCTGAAAGTTCTTCTTCTCCATCTGTTGTACTATTAGAAAATGAATCTATATCGTTTCTTCAATCACTTATTCAGATAATCCCAGAACAATTTCTTGTGTTGGAAGAAGAAAGAAAGATATATGACGAATCAGATGCTTCTTCTTTAGAACTCTTTCATCTCCTATCGAATCGATTAACAGCTCGAATATCAAAAACAACAACAACAAGCTTAACAGCAACAGAGGAGGAAGATGAAAACGAAGAAAAGGAGCATTCATCATTTTCATTATCATCATCTACTAATGATGAAGAAGTTGAATTCAAATTGCGTTCCCAGTATATCGTGGGTCTTATCAAGAATCTACTGGATCGGTTTACTACAATTAGTCGGGTACAAATTGTTGATAAACTGACACAAAATAATAGTTCTATTCCGCCCGGTCTTCAAGCAAGATTTTTAGATTTACTTCGACCAATAATTATATTAATTTCTTCTTCTCAAGAGGATGACGATGATGATGATGATGATGATAACGAAACCGATGATGAGGCATTACGTGTACTATTATGGAATCTTCTTATGTCAATTATTAATAATAATTTACTCAAAAAGTACTGGAATAAAACGGAACAAACTTTAATTAATGTGGATGATCTAATCAATTATGACGTTGAAATTACAATTGGGGCTATTACTATGATTCAAATGTGGTCATCATCAACAGTCAAGAAGAATGGAAGGAAATTTCTACCAGCTTATGATGATGAAGGGAATAATGATCGAAGTAAGTATAATAATAACAATGAAAATAATATCAATATTGGTAACATTGGAGACGAGCTTCAAGGATTCTATAATGTATTGAAGAAACAACTAAATTACTGGTCAGAAAATAATGATACAAATAGTAATGTGGTGGTCCCCCACCACCACTATCGTCTGTTTCTACTTGATAGTGCTATCAGTCACACTATAAATACTATCTTTTAGAAGTAGACACAGCATAACTTCTTTGCAGAAAGTGGGCGATAGTATAGATATTTGATTTTACAGTAGCCTACCTCTTTCACTAACTGTTGGATGAAATGATATAAAATTGGTTCACAATAGTTTTGAGGCTTTTTGATTTGTGTTGTAGATAAATGAAGCTATTATGATTATTGTATTTGGACTGTAAAACTATAACAAATTAAATTGTTTTATTTAACTCTTTTAAAAAGTGAGATATATAGAAATTTGATTTACCTCTTGCTCGCTGATGAATAAAATATAGAGTAGTTGTACATTTGATATGAGATTTTAATTGTATCGAATATAAATGATGTTCATTATAATTATTAACTTTGAATTGCAGTAAAACTATAGTAACAACTTAAATTGCTTGAGCAAGTACAACACCTTCAAATTTATCTTGGAACCATTTGATGGCATCTTCCTTGGTAATTTTGTGACTGAAACCAATACGAGATCTTCGGATCTTTCTCTTAGCGACACGGGCACCCTTTCGTGTTAAGTTCACGAAGAAATCCATACCGTAAATTCCGGTGGTAGGATCGTATTTGATACCTAAATCGATATGTTCGTTAATACCGAATCCAAAGTTACCAGTCTCCGAAAAATTCTTTTGTAACAGTTCATATTCTTTGACCTTTAATCCACGTTCTAGAATTTCAAGTGCCTTTTCACCACGAACGGTAACATGGACAGCGATCTTTTCATTACGACGGATACCGAAGGAACGTAATGTGTATCGTGCCTTCGAGTAACATGGTTGTTGACCTGTCAATTGTTCTAACACACGGGCAGCACGGGTTAATCTATCACCAGATTCACCAACACAACAATTCAAGATCAGTTTGTCGACCTTGATCTCCTTCATACAATTTTGTTTTGCTTCAGCCATTTTGAGATAATTTTCTTGGTGGGGTATATTGTAGGTTGATGATACTGTTGATGATCAATATGATGGTGATGCGATTGTTGAAAAATTAATCGCGGGCTGTAACCGTTTTGATGAAACAAAATTTTAAAAAAGAGAGAAATAATCTGCGTATCTCTTAGTACTAATTCTACGTGATTAAACTTTAGTAAGAGAGTAGAGTTAGAGGTAGTATATAAAGTAATCATCATACCTATGATACATACGGTACCAAAGTAAAATCAGATATTTTCGATCCACTCTGAATGTGCGCGCGGCGAGACTCATTATTGAGCATAATTGAAAATTTGATCACGCAAAATTAATGCTAATTCTCCGTCCGATGATTTTTCATCAAAAACAAATTTGTTACCTAACTTAGTACTACTTCGTTGATGCGTTCTCTAAATCGCAGCGTGACGACTCGCCACCGAATAAAAAGAAAAGGCAAAAGGAGAAGTATCGCTTATTGTAGATGAGACATCAGCCATTAATTGAGAGTTCCTCTTTTTTCCATTTTTAATTTTAAAATCAACACACGCCACGCCACAAGGCCACAAACAAAAAAGTCATACATTATAAAAATTAAGCACCTCGTCATATTATTACTATCATCTATACAAAATTGATATTGATACCATGCTGAAATCATCCCCATTTGTCGCTATCTTGTTTGCTCTAACAGCATGGGCACTTCTTCCGAATGCTAATACTCACGCACAGAAGGTCGACGATGATCGCACGAGTGCCATCGAGGACGATTACGAGCAGGAACAGCAGAAAATTGATGATGATCGTCTTGTCACAACGACCTCATCATTATTTGAAATGGTTCTTTACCCTACCCCGGAAGATTTTAACGCTGTAACAACCATCAACGTACAACAAACGATCAAGAATACGCTCTTACTATCATCTTCTATCACAACAGGTTTTGACTCTCTTGATAGTATCGTAATCGATATTCAACGAGTAGAATTGAAGGAAGATTACTATGATGGAATTCTCATTAGCAACAACAATAGTAACAACTCCACGTCCCTCGTCAAGGCCTCACTTATCGAGTTTGAAGTTACAATGTTTTCGATGACGATGGTCCACAGGATACATCAACATCATCATCATCATCATCAGCATCATCAACGTCTACTAGACTGCCAACTCAGTTTGCTATGGATAATCTGATCGTAAAAACTTTCTCCCAGCCTTCAACGAAATCTAGTTTTGTTGAATTTTTATCTTTAACGGGGGATGCATTACTTATCGGAATTGAAGACATTGATATTAATTTAGTCGGATATTCAAACTGCAATAACAGCGATAATTGTAATGATGATCAAACCAAGGTCGAATCTACTTATTTGCTGTCAAATATTGACATTATTCTAATAATTGCATCATCATTTATTGTGATCGGTATTATCTGCATCTCTATTACTAATTATAAGAAACAAGACGATTTTCAACAAATTGGATATAAAGATTCTTTCAACGGAAAAAGAAGGATCGAGGATGATACACCCACTGGAAGCAACAACAACAGCAACAACGACAACAGCAAACCTGATGACGAGGATTCGAACCATAATACTACGTTCGAAGAAGGCATGGTTGGATCATTGGGACGAATGCTCCAAGTTGAAGGGAATATCATCGAAGCTGGCAGCCTCGAGAGTTCTATAGATAGTCAAGCTCTGATGGTATTATCTGCTATGGAAGCAGGTAGCGTTGAAAGTTCTGTAGACGGTCACACTCAGATCGTTGTAAATACTACAAATTCTCCCGTGATGTCATATGCTTCATCATCTCATCATCATCATCTCGTCAACATCATCCTCTTCCTCTTCTAGTGGCTCTGGTTCTACATCTTCGAGCTCTTCAAAATCAACCTGTACTTCTTCGTCAGAAGAAAACTCGAGAATGTCGTCAATAAGAGAAGTCTCTACTCCTTGTAAGAAGAGGAATATAGCGTAGATTCGAATTCGGTTGGAACTGATCAAGAAGGTCACGACCGTGATGATGAAACTGTTGTATCTACAAATACTTCGAGTAGTCTCGCTTCTAAGCTTCTACGCCTTTTCGGTGCAGAATCTTCCGACTCAACGAACAAAGCCAATGTTACTCATTCTATTGCATCGGCACCTACAATCCTGGAGCAAACCATCTCACGTTCAAAAAGTGAAAGTAAAGCGGGTGATGGGAAATCTACCAAGTCCGCTCGTTCTGCTTCGTCTGAATCGACTGTTGGTGACAAGAAGAATGATGTTTTGAATAGTTCCACTATGACTGAAACGGATGAGCAAGAATTCCGTACAAGTTGGCTTGAGTCAAAGAGAAAAGCCCTCGAAGATATTGATGAGGGAAATATTGAAGACGTATTCCGAATCGACGTCGAGCGGGATATTTCCCTAGAAGAGAACCGAACTCTTAGGAATAGTACTACGACAAAGTCAGCAACACCATCTGTCTCGGAATGGATGAAGTCGATTCGCGTTGTTGGCTCTGCTTCGGAAACTTTACCATCAGTGGAGCATTCATCGATCGAGCCCAAGGAGTCATCCCAGCACGGGAAAGAAAACAACTCCATCGATCTTTCACTCGAAGGTTCTTTGGCAACATCACTAGTTGAAGTTTAGACGAAGTTTCTATAGCTTCAAAGAGCATGCTGTTATATTAAATGGCATGGCATCTTATATTCACAATAAAACAATAACGATGGACGAAATGAATTTTCTATATAATAATAACAATGATAATAATAATAATATTTGATATTTATTGTACGAACTATTTGAAACTTATTTATTTATTACCATTTTTCCTCCATGCATACGGTATGTTTGTATAGTCAGCATTACCATTTTGATCTACGTTACCATCCATGGCTATTTTTAAGGTCTTGGCATCCACAGCGAGACTAAGATTCTTAAGTGTAGTAAGTTCGACAAGGCCGGCATTCTTTGCTTTTTCAAAAACTGCCTTAGCTACATTATTTCGTTCATCGCCCGTTGGCATCAAAAAACCCAAAGACCTGATTAGGGTAGAATATGTAACACCATCCGCGTTTAACTCGTCATCCATTTCAATTGTCTTGAGTATAGCAAAGGCAATTTTTAAAGATTCTGTCTTTTGGTCAGCAGATCCTTGACATCTTGCACATGCATCGATCGCAGTATTGTACGTAATAGTCGTAGGACGGAGATGTTCGCTTTTTGTCTTTTTATATTCACCTCTCATTTCCATGAGTAATTTCAAAACACGTTTTGCCTTCAGTGGATCTCTGGCTCTTGACCAACATTGTATGGCGGCAGTATATGTCCTAGAATTGGGATTCTCTCCACATTTGGCCATTTCCTTCATGATTGCCTCCACCCGTTGAGGAGATTCCTCCGATTTTGTGCGAGACCATGCAGTAACGAGAGTTGTGTACGTACGGAAGTTAGGCTTATGACGTTGATTTCCAGTCTTTAAATGTAATTGTTTCAATTCTTCCAGAAGTTGTCCTGCATTTTGGTTGTTTTGTAGGTGGCACAACGCGAATGTACATCCATCACGCTTGTATATGTAGCCATGTCTGGTTGCCAATTGGTATCACCAGTTTCATCGAACCGTTTTTTGGTTTCCTGAAGGAGATCGTACGCCTCAGCAGCACATTTTGCAGCCTGGTCGTATCCTTCCTGATTATTTTGGCTAGTAAATTGAGCAGATTTCCTTGCATATGCGTGCAGAATAGCATTGATAGTTCGAATCGATGGGGTCACATCATTAGTCTTGCTGTCCTTGCTCAAATTTTCCATATGTCTGTATATTTGTAATACCTTCTCGAGGGAATTGTCTCGATTACTGTTCGCCCATGCATCGATGAGAAGATTGTACGTATACGTATTTGGTTGGACCGTTTCAGCATCTCGCATTCGTTTTAGTAATCGTTCTACCGCCTCAGGTGCTTCTGGTACCCGACTTTTACTCCATGCATCCATCACAATATTATATGCCACCAAATCAGGTTCGGGATAGGCAAGTAAGAGAGATGTAGCACGCTTGGCGGCGTCGAGGGGTGTGTATACCTCGACTGTTAATTTACTATTTTTCGGAGTCTCCGGTAGGGTCTTGCGATTCCTGCGACTTCTCACTAGACTTTGGGTGCATTGACTCCAGGCATTGAGTGTCGACCGGAAGGAAATTATATCCGGTTGGAGATTTTTGTTATCCTTCTTGGCCTTCCGGACTTCAATCTCCCATAAATCTTGACATTCAGCCGCCCGAATAATCACCGGTTCATGAAGTGAACCACATTTTTCCGCCATTTTTTCTAACGTCAAATTGAATTCTTTCAAACTTTTAAAAGAGGACGGTGCAGCAGATGGTGAAGCTGATTGTTTCAACGGTGACGTCGTGGAACGCAACGACGTCGTTTGTTGAGGGATTATCCCCGAATTATAATTATTGCAAGTCCTACTAGTAGTTGTTACCGATGTGGAGGAATGTTGTGACAGGAATGCATCAGTGGTTTCACCACTACATACAAGTAAAATTAATAGACATAACATTCCATGACGACTACTACGCCCTATCAGCCGTGGTCCCTGTTGTTCTTTGTCTTGCATCATCATTATGTGTAGTTATCTCAAAAAGAATAAAAAATTGTGTCGTCTTAGATTTGACGATTGAACAGAACCAGTGCAAGTTGTATGATGTTTGATGCGTGAATTAAAATAAAGCTGCTGCTATATTGTCTCTCAAGCACAGAAAATTGATCTCTTGTACAGTATATGATTGTTTGTACGATAGCCGATACACCCTGTTTCGAAAGGTGAGTGGAAGGGCGAATATTGGATGATTTGCTGTGGGTAAGGATGGAATGGATATTCTTGGTGTGTGTCAGTGCTTCTCGCCTTGCATGCAACATACAAAATAAAAATTTGACGAAAATTTTGTTGGTCCTCGTGGCAGTTTAGTTTCTTATGCGCTTGAAGTTGAAAGTGCGTACCGGTAGCGTGAAATCATAATATTATTGAATTATTATAGGTCCAAGTGAATTTTTGGCACCTCCTGTCCGTCACCACAGAGCTTTTTGAGACGTGTATCTTTTTCAATTTTGTTTTGATGGCTATTCGTTTATTTACTGTTATTATTATTTGCTTCCTCGATCAAGAAGTAACTTCTTAGTATCACAGTATTGTTCAATGTCGACTTGAGTTCATTACAATAGAGATGTATTGTTATGGGCGTATTCATTCAAGATAGAACAATCCAATGCTAATCTAATACAATTCAATCAACACTCCATTTTCCTTTTTGGCAACAGCGAGCAGCAGCACTGACTTCTTTCATCTGCCTTTATTTGTACACGAAGGCAGAGTGCCATAGCATACCACGCGAAAAATGATCGGTTTCAGAGGAGATGATTTTGGATACTATTGGAATGGTAGAAATACATTATTACTATTGCGAACGATGATAACAATCCTTGCTATTATTGTTCTCGATCTTTGCCAATGTTTTTCGAACAATCAACATCAACTTATTTCTAGATCTTTCTACTCGTCGTCGACGAATACACATTCATTATATAATACTGCTGTTGGAAGAATACGTTGCAATACCAATACGCACAACAATAAAGGACGACGACGACATCTATCGTTGAAGGGATTGATCAACCATAATGTCAATGACGCTCTACCATTGCCAACAACACCAAACGTTGTCCCACTAAAGGTAATGCTTTTTGTGGACGGGACTTGGCTCTATTACAGTATATACGAGCGTGATTATGAACGTGATGTAATAGCACAAAAATTGGGTAAAAATTGGAAAGACGAATCAACACCTGATTGGTCTAGCTTACCAAGAGTTGCCTGTCAAGCTCTATTGAAAGATCCGAAATCGTCGTGGTCGGCAATCATGCCGGTTGGAAGTAACACAACAACAACAACGTCCCCATCAGCAGCAGCAACACCAGCACCACAAACAATACGACCCATCGAGGTATCTCGAGTTATGGTGTACAGTTCTATGCATCGAGATACGAAACAGGATTCATTTCGGTATAAAATGTTTTCAGAAATGAGCAAGGCAGGATTTGATATTAATATGATGGAAACTGTGGGGAAGGGAGAAAAATGTGTCGATATTCAATTAGCGGTGGATATGTTGTATTATGCTACCGTACCAGATGCGTACGATGTGGCACTACTTCTAACAGGTGATCGTGACTTTCTTCCTGCTGTGATTCGATGTCGTCAAAAAGGTCGACGGATAGGTCTAGTCAGTACAAGATCAGGATCATTAGCATTTGAAGATACACCGAACTTAAAAGACTACGATACAATATTCTTGGAGGACTATGTGAACGAATGGATCCGGAAAAAGATTCCCGAAGAGATGCGTAGCAGTAGTAGTAGTAGTAGTAGTAGTTCTACTTCATCTGGAAGAAAAAGATCACCACAGGATTCATCATCAGCAGTTACAACTGGGAAAAAGGAATCATCAAAAATATCACCTTATACATTAAATATAGTTATCAAAAACTTTATAGAGAAATCGGGAAAGTCTAAAGTTTCATCTCGAGATGTTGGTAGACATTTGAAAGAGCTAACTGTTGATGGAAAAACATTAATCAATGAAATCAAGGCAGTATATGGTGGACTGTATCAATTTTTGTATCTTTCTGAGATTTACCTCGTTGAGGCAGATTCTAGAAGGCATGCCAAGGCATTTTGGGTATCCTTGAATGGTCGTGGCGATAGTAGTGATCCGAAACATGAAGACGAACACAGTTTAGATGCGGAAGGGGAGTTGAACGAGGATGAGAAAAAATTCATGAAGTCGTATAAGCAACGACCAGAAAAGGATAAGAACGAAGTGTACGAATTTACAATTAAAGATCCCGATCCGGGTTTCGATGTAGTTTCTAATCTTTCCAATGCTACCGATACAATATTGGCTCCTATTAATTCTGATGACATGGAATGCAAGTCGTCATCATTGGACTATAGCACACTTACTGTTGTCGAGTTAAAGGCGATATGCCATGAAAAAGGTCTAAAAGTTGCCGCTAGGAAAAAAATTGATCTAATAGAGCGAATTGAAGAACACAATGCAAGTGAGAAGAAGCACAAACAGGAGGAGGTCAAAATTACGATAGGAGATTTGAAGCCTGAAAGGTATCTGGAAATGCTAGTCCTTGAATATCTCCATGCTACAGGAGGTCAAGCGAGCTCAAGGGATGTTGGCCGTTATTTGGCAGCAAACAAGGCTAGCTATAAAAGGCGTCTTACAGAGGAGCTGAAAGTTCGACCTATATCTGCGCTAGTAGAATTGAAAGAAATCTACGGTAGTCTGAACATCTTTGTCAAAGAATTTTCATATCTTTATAGTAAGACGATATCTTCAAAGGGTCATGAATTCTATATAGGTATCGACGAGGATTCGGCACAGAAACCTCCATCCGTTGAAGGTACGATGGCACGAAGGTGACTCGACTGACTCAACTCCAATATGTATTGTCAGATTTGGCATTTATCTAATGACTCTCGATACACGAGATCAACTTCTTGAGGTGGTGTAGATTGACTGAGAAAATTGATATGAGCCACCAAGAATGGATCCAGATGTACATTGGTAGCAAATGCTATAGGTTGAGAACACTCATCTTCTGGAGGGTGGTAATGATAATCAACAACCGAGTCCATACTTTCGATCGAATCTTGAAACGAATCGGTAGGTGTACTACTCATGAAAGAAAATGTATTATTCCCAGTCGGTTGTTGCTCATTGAAGTAGAGCTCGATCGGTGGATCAAAAACCTCTTCCGTTGTCGAAGCGCCGATTTCGACTTCCCCTCTACGTTCTTGTACTCTGTTCATCTTGTGTGTCAACATGAACCACGTACTGAAATCTTCGTCGTTTCCACCAGAACGTATTTTAAAAAATGGTTCAAATCTCTTATCTTTATCATTCATTCTTTTGCGTCTGTCGGTTTAGAAATGTAACTAGAATTAAAAAATACTGCTGTAGGACCTACGAGACTTTTCATATGCACTGCTTGCATTCTTATATCATGCCTATATAAAGCTACATCACACCTCCTTCAAACTTCGTTTAACGACACTCCGGAAATCGATCCCAGGAAAATGTAATTGGTGTACGAATGGAGTATTTTTTTAGACGTTGGGTGACTGATTGTACTTATTAGTATGGAACATATCGGTAGGATAATTTTAATCCCACGGACGTCCACGCTGAAATCGCCGAATTGCCGTGGAAAACACATGCATGTTCGGAGAAGTTATTCTAGAAATGATAACAAGGATCAACTATGCCTACATACCTTTAGATTTTCAACATTGCAAATGGCAGTATGCTTCAATTATCTTATATATAGTACTATACTCAAATGCATAACGCCTGACTGATGTTGTGGTATTTTTCTCTAACTCTATTTAAAAAAAACACTATCTATTTCATATAGCTTTTAACCTGCAAATTCTCTTATATATTCACAGAATTCAATAGTTGTAGTTAGTAGTGTATCTAGTAGCTGCTAGTGTATCTATAGCTGCCCCATTTTGTTTTTTAATGCTAGTAAATCTACAGTACCAATGATGATCGTCGACTACTTTTTCTTGCTCTATTCCCCGATTTTTCTTCTCTTTAATTTTTCTCGAATGATCAGATGTATGATCGTATCTTTATCTTTCTTCACTCTATGGGTTCTTTTAGTAGTACCTGCTGTACCTGTTCCATCATCAACACTACGGGAAGTTTTCTTTTCATCACTACGGGAAGATTTCTTTTTCGATCCCATAGCATAACTTTTTGATTTCCTTGGAGGTGATCTATCTCTTGTTGGCGATTTTCACTTTTTTTCCGTCGAGTGGTGGTAGTTGATGATCGCCTTGCATCAAATTCTTCATTATTTGACGAAAATACATCATCGGAAAGAAACCATCATTATCAACGAAGACATCCTTGTTGTCATTTTTTGTGTTTTTTTATCAAAGTCAGGCCAACCGTTTGAGTCAGTCATACCCCAGTCGATATTTGCACTATTATATTGTTGCTGGTTTTCCGCCTATCCCCGCTGCCACTTTCATTACTACTTCCGGTACCGGAGGTCGCTGTTGTTGATCTACTATTAGCAGACTTGCTTTTCGATTTTCTTTCTTTAGTAATAGGTGTCGCAGGAGAGGAAACAGAGAAGGGTTCTGTTTGTTTCTTTGTTGGAGAGAGTAAGCTCATGTCTTGGTCAATATTTTATTTAAATTTCTGGACGCCTTCCCAAATCCTGTAGACTGTAACTTGTTCATTGCCATTTGATAGTTGAGACGTCTTTGAGCTGCAGCACCACCAGTACCGGCACTCACCGGTTTGGGAGTCGGAGCCGGAGCCTGACGACGAGACGCAGCCATCGGACGGACTTGACTGAGCATATTTTTCTTTTTTCCTCCTCCTCCTGCTGCTCCCATTAAGGATCTACCAATCTAGATGTTCTACGAGGTGTTGGACTTGGTATATGTTGTCCTCCTCCTCCTGAACCAATATGCCCCCCTCCTTTAATTTCGCGATAATGCTCTTCCTCTGCCACATTTTGCCTAGTCATGACAGTGGGGTAGACATCTCACTAATTACAGAGCATTCATCGGAATAACCAGGACCAATCTTAGGAAAATTGTCATCGTCGTCTAAGACATCGTCTAGAGAAGTTGTCAACGACGGTTTTTGTTTCTGTTCTGTTGATTGTTTTTGTGCAGCTAAGCTTGCTAATGCCATTAGTTGTGGATTTTTGAGCGCCTCTAAGAGTTCTGGTGAATCAGCTTGAGCTTGCTGAAGTTTCTTAATGATTTCTAAAATTTGAGCATCACTACTACTTACCGCCGTATCGGAAGACGCTTTCTTCTTGCTGGAAGAAGACGATTTTTTATCTCTACTACCTCTACTACCTCTTGATCTCGTAGAAGACATTCTTTTTTGTTCCTCTACCAGTGCATTGCTATCGATACCATCGATGCCTACCACTTGAAGGAGATTAACCAACCCATTCATTGCTTCCGTATCTCCACCCGCCATGATAACGTACGTCTTCGCTGCGTTTTGTCAATGATAAATATCCCAAATTTATATGATATTATTATTTTTGCACATTCGCCTCTCTGGCGCTCGGGGAGGTTATCGTTTCTTTTCTTTTTCGTTCAGTTCTCTTCTAGTTCTGTCAATGCGGAGATAGCTGGTACTTTGTTTCGGCTTGATTGTATATTCACAACTACATCTATGAATACCCCTGTAAGAAACAAAGAATATAATAAATATGGAATGTTGATGGAATGCGAAGTTTAGTACCACCCACGATTATGCTACGGTAGTGATGTATGGTATTTTTATTATTAATTAGCTTGACGCCCTACTGGTACTATGACTGGAAACGAGGTTTTGCGCGTTACTGTTTATACGCACGACTTGATATGATGAACGGCACGATAGTGGGATTGCGAATAATGACCCTTGCGTATTGCTTAGGTACTGTATTGCTTATTTCCATATTCCATGGCATGTACTGTATGTGTATATAATATTATATTAGTATGACAATAATGTTGTGTTGGAGGCAGTTTTCTGGCTTTGCCTTTCCTTGAACACACTACCTTGATATAAAAAAGTGATGGAAAATGAAGGAGCTGCTAATAGTGTATTAGTATTATATTAGTATCATATCATATTAGTATTAGTATTAGTATTATATAATTGTTATTTAAGCTACTGCATCCTCCTCCCTATCTTCAAAAGATGGTGAGACAACGGTCAAGTATTAGTATTAGTAGTATCTTCTACAAACATTGTTGTTGTGATGATCATTCTCAAGAGAAGAAGGAGGAGAATACAATAATCCTGCCTATCGGTTTTGTACCTATCAAGCATTTCTGCTATTTCAACTACTGCTTCTATATACTACACTAGGGCATAGTACTACTAATACTACCACATCCATTAATACTACCTCTAAACCACAGATAGAAAAAATTAAAATTGATTTTTCATGGTATCATCTTCTTGTCATCAAACTGCCCAAACAAAATAATGCTGACAATTGTAGCAACCAATACTGTCAATCATATCCCTCTAAGAATAAAGTTACATACAATACATTCTCACCTACAGTAATCGTACATCTTTCGAAAGTAAAACATCTACTAGTATCTTAGTTGGGATTACACGCGGAGTCTTTACACGCGGAATCTAATGAGCTCTTGATTCAATTGATCGCCACAAATAAATATAGTGTTGTTGAGTCACAGCACAGAAAATGCATCCAAGTTCCTTGAACTCACAGAAGATCAAATCCTTCAACTTTTTCGTAAAAGCTGTTCCAAGGGCCAATTAATTAACACATGACAAGAACTTCGAAACTGTAACAATCAAAAACGACAAACGTGAATTGTAAGAAAAGATATTATACAACCTATTAATCAACAAAAAGTTTATCAACAATAACAACAACAGGAACAGCAACAATGGTCCGGTACAATTTTCTCTTTTTCTATTGACGTGCTGTATCACAACAGCGAGTGCTTTCGTTCCATTAGGTGCACACCAACAGCATCAGCATCAAAATGGCGTCGCACCTTTAGCTGTTGGAGCAGTAGCAGAAATGCCTCCTGCACCATTAACTGCATGGGGCGAAACAATTTCTGATATTCGATCACTTCAACAAGAATATCGTAAAAAAGATTACCAGAATTTGGTCCAGAAATATCCTGTGCCGATGTGGGTATTGATAGTACTGATAAGGTTGCACAATTAAAATACTTTCAAGAACATGGGATGGAAATTAAACAAAAAATGCAAGATCATGGTGCAGTTATCTTACGTGGTTTTGATTTAATGAAAGAACAGGATGGATTTCAAGAATTTTATGCCGCGATCGGGATGAAAATTTGTCAAGATCCATTGCAATCTGTCGCGGCCCGGCCAACTGCGGATGGACAAAAAGATTCACCTGTGTATGAAGCTGTGAATAAAGAAAGTCGGAAAAACTTTTTTATTGGTAAGTTATATAAATTTTTTCTTGAGTTTTGAATTTTGAGTTATTTGAAGTTGACAATAACAAAAGTCACTTCTCACTTGAGTCCTTTGAGGAAACAATAACAAAAATAATTGAAATAAAATATCTCTAGCTAGGTATAGATAGGAAAGCGAAATGAGAAAAAAGAAAAACACAACTAACTTTGTCTTCTCCCCTCGTGAATACAAAAAATATAACAAATATATATATATATATATATATACAGGTATGCATAATGAATTTGTTGGAACACGTTCGCCACGTGCAGCAGCATTTGTTTGTTTTAAACCAGCAGAAGAGGGTGGTGAATTTTTAATTGCAGATGGACGTAGAATGTTTCGTGATTTAGATACTGATTTAGTGGAAGAATTATATAATCGGATATTCGTTATTCTGTGATGGAATTACCATTCTTTGGTTGGATTGATAATATGCCAGAGCCAATCCAGGGTCCATTAATGGGTGGCGTACGTGGTTTAGTCTCGGCTGCAATTAATGCTAAGTTGATTTTGGTGTTGAAATGTTATGGGGACAATCCGATTACGACAATACTAAAATGTTACAGGCACGTTCTCCAAGACAACCACCTATTGTGAAACATCCTGTTTCAGGAGAACCAACATGGTTCTGTAACGTCCATTCTCATTCATCTGTACTTCGTAAAAACCGTGAATCACTGTAAGTTATATAAAAATACCAAAATCATATCATATCAATCCGTAAAATTAAGAAATATTCTGCAATTTTTATCTTTTTTCGTATACTAACGGTCCATTTTTTTCATGTGTTCCATACTTCTTTTTTCATTAACTCTCCTACAGTTACGGAGCTGAACGATTCGAAGATGGTGCATCTCAAATTAATAAATCTGACATGTTTTATGGTGATGATGATACTATCAGTGATGAACAATTAAAGCATATGGATGATGTAACATTGAAGAATGTACGATACGTTAAAATGACAGAGGGTGATGTTGTCCTTTTGGATAACTATAAATGTATGCATGGACGGAATGTATTTGAGGGAACAAGAAAGCATGCAGTTGCCTGGTTTGAAGGGTGGGAAGGAGAAAATGAAATGAAAGCACAACAGCAATAACAATCTGAACTGTAGTACAAACAACATCTTCTGTGTCGGCCTAAGTAACATACCAGCAAGAGAGTTGAGCCAATATAGAGTTGAACAATAATGTAACACAGAAGCAAAGAATGAATAACAGTAACGATGATGATGAAAAAGTATTGATTGTTTGTGAATTTCGATTCGATTCGATTCAACGATAATAGTCGATATCAGTCAGATTCTATAATTAAATACACGTTTGCAGTCAATTTAACTATATCTTATCTTATTATCTATCAATATTCATATTGAATTGTTTATGTTCATACTCCCGCCATTTTCTCCTGTTTGCTTGTTTTCCACTTTTTAGCCAATATAATTATAATTTATTGCATCATCATACAACATACAGCATAAAAACTGCAGGCGATCTAGATTTTTGTCTCACCGATCACGATGCATTGCTATGGTAAAAAAAGAGGTAAAAATGCTATTGATCACATGATACTGGACGGAAGAGATGCTTTTGTTGAAATAATTTAAGCCTTTCAGAAACAAGTTCCTTACTGTCGAGAGGTCTTGTATTGGGGTGTGTTATTATCTTCTGTTTTCTTCTTTGTAACGACGAGGAGGAGGATTTTTTTTAGTCAGCGATATTTTAGCTTGTCGTGGAGACTCTGTTAGGATAATAGGGTTGTTGATGTTGAGAGACGGGTCCTAAACACAGACTGGTGATTCCGTCGAGAATACTAGAAACAACTCTTCCATCACAATGTTGTGCTTGTGAGTCCTCAGAAAAAGTCAACGAAGAATCGTGATCATAATATCTTGTTTTTGAAGACGTCGTTGATGATTCTGACTCCTCTGATCTTGTTATACCTTTTTGTTTCGTCGTGATAAGCACGGGGAGAAGGAGACTGCTGCCTACTATGAATAGTATTTGAAACTACTTTCGATGGCTTCTTTGATCTGAATTGTGGTTGTTCATTTGGTTTTCGTCTTACTCCTGCAGCAACCATTGTTGGATTATTTCGATGGATTTTGCGTTGATTAGGCAGTGTATTCTTTTGATGATATTACAAATTAATATACTAAGTAATACTATGAGAGAACCGGGAATTGTCCGATTACTATAATGTAAGTTTAAAGTTTAAAAGTTAAGGTATTAGTAGTGTTTATGTGATGGCATCCGTTGTCTTAACATAAAAGTTGGAGCTCAACTCGCTCTGCGATAAGTTAAAAACAGATTAAATAGCACAAAAAATTAAAAAACGTAATCGGCGAAAAAAGTGCGATGCGTTGAGTACGTTAGAAAAAAATATCCTACTGATTAATAGGTCAACAGTAATCACGCTACTACTAATCTTAATGAGAATAGAAGAAGAGGGGGCATGTTTTTATTCTTGGCATAGAATTTGTTAATACCTACTTTATTATTATCATATATTGCACACAATTGATTCACACCTAGTATTAGTATAGTACTGTAAAGTTTAGTTTAGATATGATGTGTAGTAGTGTGTAAAGCATTAATTTGTATGGATGCTCATAACATGTTATGTGAGATGCTGAATCTAAATTGTTAGTAAGTATGTATCTACAACAAGTCCATAAAAGGAGATTAGTAAGCAACTAAAAAATGGAACAATCCCTGTTTATGATGTGCAGATGTGGCAGACATTTTAATTGTAATCCTGACTCGATGAAAAATATATGGCTGCAACTGTGTGTGATGTGGCATGCATGCTTATGGAAAGTACTGTACGTAATTGGTGTGATATTCAATATGTTGGCCTTTATATAGTCTTTCATTTTGTAGAAGTACCTAACATACTTAATATTTGTTGTCAACAAACTAGACACTTTTTCAAAGTTATCAGTCAGTCAGTTATAAACTGCCGGAACTTTATCAAAGGAGGAACCGCAGCATTTTATTTAATAATATATTATTATATATGACATATTTATTTTTATTTTTATTGCTAGTAAGTGTACCAGGAGTAACGTCGGACGTTGTTAAGCCTATTGAGTTCTTGTAATATCTTATTATTATGCCTGAAACATTAAAAATTGATGAACGAATGAAAAAAATAGGTCAATTTTTTTCGACAAAACTATCGGATTCACGAATCTTATTCCGACAACAGCTACAGCCTGGACGGTAGATTCTTACAAGATTCATTAGAGATATATCTACGCATCTCGACTGAACACATGTGCTGCATAGAGCAATAAAAGTAAGATAGATGATTTCATGCAGTCTGTCATTCCAAAGAAATATCATCTACTTCGTAGGAAAACCTTTTTACTCCTCCAAAATCTGTTATAAATCACACATCCTGCATTAACATCGGTTCAAAAAGATCACATAGATAATACTCAAACGTCCCGAAATTATGAAGCTATCATCCCAATCATCTTTGCCTCTACCGTTTCGGCTATTCATGGTACGTGGTACCATCAAATAAAGCGTTGTTGTCAATTGACGATACATTTACATTGTATTGAATTCAATTGATTGGATACTTACTACGGCGATATGAAGGGGGAAATATTGATCGTCGCCGTACAATTCATTAGCATGATGACGTACAGTACACTCGTTGTCACTCTTGATATGTTAATTGCGTATTTCTATCTTATCTTCCTTTCTTTTTTCGTTCTCATTCTTAAAATCTCAACCTCGTATTCGACTTTCTTTCACCTGTGTCCTTAGCGGCCGATCGTAAGCTTGGTAAAAAATCAAAGAAATCAAAGAAGTTGAAGTCAACCATCCCCCCAACCATTATCGAAAAGGTCGAGTGTGGCGATATCCTCGAAGAAAATGTCTTACTTCTCGAAGACCTCGAATGTGATTGTCAGCGTGGGCCTGGAAGTACCTTCGCTGCTCTAACCCTCGTCGGCCCAGCTATACTAGATCTGAACGGTAATACCGTATCCTGTACCGACAGCAGTGGGATACTACCCAGACTGATCTAAGTTCTGTTATCTCGGTTGTGGGCGTGGCGGTATAGTATTTAATGGCTTGGTTTCAAATGCGAATTTTGGCATCGTCCTCCAGGGATTGGGCATCATACTGTTGAAGGCGTCGTCGTTTTTGATACTTCCAACGATGGACTTCAAGTTAATTCACCCTTCTGCGAAGTCATTGACAATACTCTCTTAACAACGGTCTAGGATTCTACTCAACTGAACAGCTTCTTGCAGAATGCGAAGGAGATCTTTTCCAATGCGAATTTGTCGAAGACGAGTGCCCGGAAGACTTCGACCCCGAGAATCCAAGCGCCATCCCCTGCTTCAACGGTGATGTAAGTGGGGATGGAATTGATATCGGAGAAGGCTCTCAGTTTAGTGTCGTCCGTAACAACGTCATCAAGAACTTTGGTGATGATGGTCTCTCGTGTCGTGGTAATATAATATCATCATAAAAAATGACGTATCCATCACCGACTTTACTCCTCGCACTAGCAAGAGTGAAGATGGTATTACCACCCGGGGATTTAATAACCAAGTTATCGATAACATAATTCAGAACACCAACAAGGATGGAATCGATGTCAAGTTCAATGAGGATGACAACGATTGCGACCAGGAATTTACGGGAGGATACAATATCATTAGTTTCAACGAAGTCAAGGCACCTATGGATGGTAAAGGGATCAAGATTGTGAGCAACAATAACTTTGTTGTTTTGAACAAGGTAGAATCCGTGCAAAATGATGCGGGATTTAATATTGATACGTCTGATTGTGATATCGGTGGAAATCGAAACTACCTCGCTGATAATCAATCGACCGGCAATGCGGAGGCTGGATTCAAAATCGAGGAGACCAACAATAACGTCTTAGTTCGCAATACAGCCAAGATAACCAAGAGGAAGGTTTCGTCCTGGCAGTAGAAGAAATTAGTGGCGAAATACGTGGACTTGCCAATATTTTGGCTGGTAACAATGCATCTGGTAACGAGGCTGGACGTGATTTCAGGCAGAAGGGCGACGACGCAGTCGCTTGCACTCAAAATGCCTACATTGGAAATGTAGCTCCTAGTACCGACGAAGATGCTACTAGTACTCCAGCCTGCACTCTTGGAGAACCAATTAATCTACAATTACAGGATAATGCGTGAGAGAGAGAGAGAGAATATAAAAATTAACAGTTAAACTCCTACTCTTGCCTTTGTATTACAACTAATTTGTTTTATAGTTATAGCGTATAGGCAGTGACCTCGAATAAGCAGGGATGTGACTACTGTATTTTCAACATGGGGGGTAATTTGAGAAAATGAGCGAAAAAAGAATCTTTTCTTTTCTTTTGGCGTCACATAAAATACCCGCGCTGCGGTAAAATGACGTGCTTTTCGTAACAGATGAATAAGATACACGACTGGTGACTGACTCACTTGACTACTCTCCTTTATAATTTTTTGTTACCTACTATTATCGCTAGTACATTATTCGTGTCTGTTGCTACTATTACATCATTTTTACATTGTAGTTTGTTTCACCGACTTACTCCAGAAATATATTATATAATAGACCCTGTTAGTAAATTTGAAAAAATGGGAGGCACATTGAGTAGTACAGGAAACATATCATCAGTATCGCGGTGTGATGATGGCACCACCACCGTAGCAACACCGCAACTCGACGACGACAAAAACAACAGCCCTGACAGGAACAACGGTCCACCACCGATGAGAAAGGTGTTAACAATCGAAGAAAAGGTCTGGAACAAGGTATGATATGCATGAAATTTTGTTTTGAATTATCTCCCTTTTCCGTGATCTAATATAATATATTAGAATATACTATGATATAATAAATCCAACGTAAATGTTCTGACACGCCATATAACTTACTTATTATTATTCTTTTTCTTCTTCCAAATATAATTATGACAGTTTAAGAAAGAGCCATTGGTACCTATTGGATGTGCTGCCACTGCCTACTTCTTAGCATCCGGTATTAAATCATTTCAAAATCGTGATCCTCGTCGTGGACAAAAAATGATGCGTCTTCGTGTGGTGCACAATTTGCAACGTTAGCTATGTTTATGTTTTATGTTGGAATTGATAATATCAATTTTGAAATTGCGTAAGTTTTGAGTTTTTTTGCCAATTATTTTTTTTTGTTCTGTTCTGTTTGATTTGATTTGATTTGATTTGTTTGCATTATTATTATCATTATTATCATTTTCGAAATAAGATGTGATATAGAAAATAAAGTTCGACAAACAACCCACTTATACCGTGTATATTAAATTACTTTCATGTACTTCTGTTAATTGACGTATCTATCTATATCAATCAATCAATCAATCAATCAATCAATCATGGTCAATGATAATAATAATAATAATAATAGACCACAATATCAAAGAACTTTAAAGGAGAGAGAAGAAGAAGAAAAACGGAAGCTCCAACAGGAAAAAGAATTAAATTAGAATTGCACACAATTACTAGTAAATACGTCTATATTATAATTGTATCCTACACTATACCGATGGAAAATACTGTACATATTATGCAATAATTAATTTCTTATGATACTGTACAGAAGATTCATTCATGCGTCGTCTCTACATTTGAATATATCATATTCGCATGGATCTTTGTTGTTGATTGACGGAAAGAAGAGATTATTGATATATTACAATCAGACTCAACTCATGATTATTGAAGAAACTGTGAAGTACATGTAGGATGTTGCGCACAAAGAGACAATATTGGTACGAATATAAAACGAAAGCTGTGGACAGCATAATTTTACCTATCTTAAAATGTATATTGAATAGACAAAGGATGATACGTGGTAGGAACGAGATAGTCCTAACGATGTTTCCATTTTCGCTCTATCTATGATGTTCAATTTTGCATATCAAACAAGTTTATAAATGCAATACTAAAAATATCTTTAGTATTCAATTTTTCCTCAAAACATGACCTGGTCTTATGGATTCATTGTTGATTCCATTTATTGCTACTGCTGTGTGAGAATTTTTGGATTGATCCAAATAAATAAATTCCGTCTTAGAGACTCCATCTGTTCAGTAGTTTAGAACAGGAAAAAACAATCAATCCCGACCGTCGATCAACTTATTCGCATTACTATGTTTTTCTGTAGTAGTTTTACAATCGTACATTACACAGTGGCGCCTTTTTCCTTATTCTTTTTTTTCTCTTAGCAAACTCCTAATCTACGCCCTTTCGTTATCACGCGCTGGATAATCTCATCCTTCTCCAAACAATCCGAAATGTCGATTCGCAATTCTCTTGAAATAGCGCGAAGATCTGGGATAGATTTTGTAGTCAAAGGCGATAAAGAGCGAAGATAATCTCGTAGATATGGCCGCTCACGATTTCCGGCATACAATATCTTTTCAACCATTTCATTCCCAGTCTTACATTGTGATAAATCGATACTAGCCTCAGAAGCCACAACTCGTAGCTGGGAAATACTCCAAGATGAGAACATGAGTGGTGATAGAGCACAGGGGTCTGGACTTCCGGTGACACCAGCATCAACTAATATATCAATCATTTCTTCCCTCTCAATACAAAAAGATAAGTCTATCTGCAAATCTTGAGCAAGGGTATGTAAATCATTTATTGTGTAGTGCTGAAATGTTCCTCGTAGGTCCGTACCTCGATAAAATGACTCAATAGTACTTGATAGGTTTTGTTCTTCGATATCCATTGGCTCACCACCGTATTCCGTCTCAGATTGTTCGTCAGATCTTCCTCTCGCAGAATCGATAGGAGTTGTTGTGTTTTGTGATTCCGACTCCTGTTCAGGAAGTGTTACGTTTGATTCTGCACTATCATCTTCTGTCGTTACAGGTGGTATTTGCGATGCACTTCTCGTTTGATTATATATATTTTCTTCAATCACTTCAGCTTCTGGAAACATGACAATCGGAGATCCAATTGTTGCCTTGTCCCCTTCAATGTCAAAGGAATCATCTATCACTGTTTCAACTATTATCGTTTCGACTATAACCTTATGCCGTTTACTATTGGTATCAGGCCCTCTTTCGACATCTGAAGTAAATGACGATTCTGATGGAGATGAGCGTACATCCTCGTTTGACAACGACGACGACGACGACGATGGCAATGTTGAATTGGTTGTTGTCTTGTTATTACTATCATCGACCACATTAGTAGTACTTTCATGTGGAGGAATGATCGTATCTTCTTCTAATTGAATCAAAACCAGTCTACCACTATTTTCGAAAATTGAAATCATATCTATTTTTTCCACAACATCTTCACGACGAAAAAACACTCCGGCGTCCTCCATCGTTTTTTTTAGTTCTCCGACCTTCATACTTTTAAGTTCGTCTATATCATATTCGACAGGTTCTGGTGTTGGTATTATATCAATCCATTCTTCATCGATCAAACTTTGAACCAAATCTTTCTTTTCTACTGCACCAGATACTGGTCGTCGATACAAGGCAAGGAGAGCTGGAATAGCCATCCTATTTAGTTCGTGCATAGCATATCGTGGTTTTCTCATTGCCATTCTCTGTATACGACCAGCCTCGTATAACGGATAATCTGTTGCTAGCTCATAACGGCATACCTGTATATATATTTTCACATCAAATACAAGTACAGACATTTGACAAATTAGTTCAGATATATACATTTTTCACTACACAACGAACAATATGCACACACAAACACAGACACAGACAAATTTTACACTTTCATTAAACTTACCGGACAAGTACAGGAATGATTAGATAACCAATCAACGATACAGCATGAGTGGAAAATATGTGCACAAGGCAATCTTGTAACTTTATCGTCGAGTTTATTTTCCTCGAAGCAAATACAACATTCTCGATTATTTTCATCTACAAGATCCTCGGGAGCAACCTTAATTGTGGGAAGTTTTCTAATAGCTTTCTGTGATGCGGGAGGAGCACGTCCACTAGGCGCTGAGGGTGGTGGCGGCGGCGGCGGTGGTTGCTGCTCTTGTTGTGGAACACTCCTCGATGCTGGAGGAGGACGTGGTGGACTAGGCAGGTCTTCTTGAGACCGATTTCTTCTTCGGGATTGGCTCCTTCGTTGTCGATTCTGTTCGAAATGCTGTGAAACTCCTTCTGCTGCGTTATCAATGGCGCTCCGAACATTATTCACTAAGTTAGGAAACATTCTATGTATATCTAAAGTTCAATTGATACAAGGGAGAGACTTCTGTTCTTCTCAGTTTGTGATTGTGATGTAATAATAATACTGTATATTTTGTATGTAATGCCTAAGAACAATCTAACAAACGATTCAAACAAGTGTCAATAGGCGACGCGAGAAGAAAAAAAAAACGATTTGAGTTCATTCCCGTGAGTTGGAACCCACGATAATTTCATTTGATTTGCCTTTCGTTGTCCTCTCGAAAACTTGATATTTATTTGTTGACACGAAACGAAAACAAAGAAAACTCAAAACAAAACAAAACGTTTACACCAGCAGTAAGAATCATCTCCATCTAGTATTGTACTGCTTTTGCAGCTTTTGCAGAGTTGTAGAGTTGTAGGGATATACATTGAAACAGAAACAGCTCACACAAAAGTGTAGCCATGGTCGCTGCCATGGATTCCCAAAATAAGATAGAAACGCCTGAGAATGCACTTGCAACGATAGAAGCGAAGATTACGAAGTTCGAAGCGGAAATCGCAACTTCAGAAGCGGATAGTGCAACTGCAAGGGCGAAAGTCAAACAATCCTGGAATCGATTGGATGCCTTCAAAATTTCCCCTATCGCGTCTGATGAGAGAGAACTGCATATGCACTTGACCGACGTTAAAAGTGCTCAAGAAATGGTCGAAATTACTCAGAAACAGCCTGCGTACCTTGTCACCGAGATGACTTCACTTAGTAACAAGATGGCTGCACTTAATAGTGTTACTTGTGCGCTAATTAAGAATACAAAAACTAAGCACTTCGTGTCTGATGCTTTATCCACCACCAATTCCAAGGCAATCTTTACTTTTCAATTCCAGAGCCCCTCAACGAAAATGCAGAAAGATCGACCAGGAATATTTCGATGGAAAGTAGCAGGATACTATAAACGTAGAACTGCACTTCCTGGCAGATATCGATGTCAAGTATCTGATGAAGTAGGCGACGGTCGGGTTGTCGCAGCTCATCGTCTCCTTGATCATTCCACATATGATGCGCATGTGAAGGAACATTTCGGAGATTGACGATATCAATTCTTTTCGAAATACTTTGCTGCTAGCGAAAGGCATTAAAAAGGCATACAAGGAAGGACGAGCCTGTTTTGTAGCTGGCGACGACGACGAAACCTTCCATTTACAAATCTGGGATGATAAGATTAGAAATGAACCAATATTCAAAGGATCTAACAGAACAATTGGAGATTGCGATGGGAATAAGCTTTCCTTGCCACCACTAGTGGATCCACCATACAAACAAGTCCTCTCATATCACGCTCAGGTTTCGTACAAGCACGCCCTTCGTATGGAATGGATATCATCCAATGATACAGTTCCAAATATCTATTATTCATCGCCTCTAAAAGACAGCATGCTATTATAGTATCATCCCCAAAATCTACGACTTCTGAAATTACTACGAACAGCGCAAATCAATAAAATCGCAATGATGACAACGATGGTGATGAGCAATACGGGGAGCTGATCCTCTTCCTTTTCTCTTTCAAAGAGTTCGACAATCCCGGTTGCTGGAGCATATGGGTCTCCATTGTGATCGAAAACAACGACAGGCTTGATAGATAAAGTCTTTATCGGTGTATAGTTTTTCCATTCCTGGTGTTGGGACAACAAACAGCGTATTGAAAATATTACCCTAACAAATATGTACTAATTTTTGTTTAGTCTGCTACTAATGTAACCATAGATTAAGAAACTAAGTAAGATTGTTAACAGACAATCACGGTGCGATCTAGAGTAGGAATATAGTATACCAGCCAATCATACATAGCAAATCTAACTGAATCTCCACAGTTAATCCATATTATACTCCATACTGAACCCTTCACAATTAATCCATAGCATACTCTACTCCTTACCAACATGGTTTTTATAAATCTTAGTTTCTTTTTAATTTTTTCGCCGAATTACCACGGGGTGAACACAGTACATCTGAAAAAAAAAATGGTAGCTCCCACAGGTCCAATCCGAGAATCGAACTCGGGACCTCCTGCACCCGAAGCAGGAATCATGCCTCTAGACCAATTGGACACTGAAAACTCTACTTCGAACCGAAAATTACCGTACACCAAAGTCAACTTATGGCTGGACAGCCCAAGCCAGGGGTAATAATTACCCCGGCCCAAGCAATATTGATAATGCGTAAGAATGTTGAAGATGGAAGATGGAAGACGATGGACGACAAGAAGCAGTATTTTATTCAAGATTGTTGTACTGAACAATAAGGAGCTTTTGTGTCTATAGAATAAAAGGAGAAGTAAATTGGGCAAAACCATAGGCTACCATAGCGTAAGGCAAAAGGGTGGCCAGGGGAGGGGTATCATGTTACAAACACATTCATTCTATTTTTGGGTTGTACTCTTTGAGCTACCAAGCCGATTGCGAGGGTGGAGTGATTCTTCATTCTTCCTGCATCTTCTTTGAATGAACTGAATTGAGCACAAAGTTCATTAAGATTAAGATTCAGCTCAGCTGTCTTTTAATCATGTGGGGGAATGAAGGAGAAAATTTACAACATCGGAGACCACATCAGAGACATCGTCCAGCTTATTTAGCTCCATCAGCGGGACATACTGTGCAAATACAACAACAACAACAACAACAACAACATAATTATCAACATTATGAAAGGGTGAATGGTAATTGTTCCGCAGACTATAATGATAAATATAATCACAATGATGATGACGATGGCGAGGACGATGGTGAACATCATCATTATAATGATAATGATAATCACAATATAACGACTATGACGATTATCATGATATAATAGAAGATTTACGAATACCACTTTTAATTCAGATTCCGAATGATGAAAAGTTGCGCTTCCGATTGTTCACCACCTTCTTCAAATGGCTCTGCTGCTGCTGTTACTACTGCTATTACGAACACAATGACTACAGGGGAAAAAATACTTTCTTATTCTCCTTTTATTATTCCATCATTATCACAACCGTGGTCTTTTCAAATCAATCACATCATTTTCGATACAACATGATCCACAATATTCATCATCATTATCATTCAAATGCAAACAGAGTAAACTATGCAAGAGGATGACATCAATATATTATATCGTATTAGATTTTTTTTATTAATATTTGTTTGTTTAATGGGGTTATTTTTTCATGTAGAAGTTCAAGTTGAAAAACAACAACAGCAACAACAACATGAACATGACCACGAATATGAACACAATAATATATTAGTGGTGGACGAGGACGAATTATTATTCAACAACAACAACAAAGTAATAGTAACAGTAATAATACCAATGAAGAGTATCATCATTATCATCAAGAGTGTAATCAACAGGAGGAGGAGGAGGAGGAGTATGATCATCAGGAAGATTATTATCGGGACTCTTATCATTCGACCGATCTCCTATTACGGCGACCACCACCACCAACATCATCATCACTATCAATATCACCACCACCACGATCTATTGATACCACTACCACTACTACCACCGATTATAGTAATCTACGTAATCCCTATTTAATGTTATTAGGAGATGAGATGGTGTAAATATAATATAATGTGATAACAATTGCATTGCATTGAAATGCAGTGAAGTAGTGCCTTTAATACTACTACTAGTGTTGCGCTCACTGACGGGACGATTGTACTAACAAAAAAAAATATGTTAGTACAATAAGGTAGTATATAGTGATTACAATAATAGTAAAATAATAGAGGAACAGTAAATAATGTATATGATAGCAACAATACGATAATAAGAAGTCTTATTTTATCTTACTCTAACCTCATAACATAAACAATAGAGTGACGATGGTTGCAGTATCCTACTAGAATGAATGGAATGAAATGAATTTTTATTCTGATAAAAAATAAGATGTGTTGCTTACATCATCTTACACAGCTACTTCAAGTATAGTGGTGTACCAATCGTTCGTCCAAATTTTATATCATCTCCTATTATATTACAAACTATACGAACGCCACTACGAGTAATGGTATAGAGTAGTAGTGTCACTCGATTCGAATCGAATGGCTGCGGTGCCCTTCTCCCGAAAAAAAAGATACTACAAACTAAGCATTTGAAATATTTTGTACACTGTGTAATTAATAAATAAATCAAATCAAATCAAAAAAGTGAATTAATATTACAGTTCCGTAGAAAGAAGTGTGTATTGAATATTACCCATTTTTTCTTTCTATCTTGTATACAAGCAGTACCGTACAATACAAGCAGTGCGGCACTTTTAATAAAAATGCAGATGTTGTTGTTGTTGGTGTTGTCGTGTGTGCGTGTTTTAGTTGTTTGTTGATACCATCACGTTTACGGAAATTAATACCATTGTCATTGATGAGCTATATTGAATATAGTTAACAACAGCTACTATTTTATTTGTTTTATATTATTATGGATCTTCAGGAACAGGTGAGGACCCAGTCGCATTTGGAGTGCTTGTTTTGTAAGAACAATCCCCGGTTCTTTGTTTTTTATGAGCAGGACCCTCCGGAATCATATCAGCTGCTGCCTTCAGAACTGGGATACATAAATGAGGATAATTCTTCATTTCTTCCTCAAAGGTGGTATTGCCGACCACTTGACGTAGATTGGACATAATAAATTCAATACACGCTCGTGATAATCGTTGTGCGTTGAAATCTTCGGTGCACCATACATTCGGCTACCGTGTGGACGAACATATGATGACGGATTAATTCATGTTCCACCAGACGTTTGAGGTCACGGAGTAACCATAAATCAGAGAGATGTAATATGGAAAGTAAATCTTCGGTACAAATGGAACGGATTTTTTCAATCCGGTTCGAGTAGATGAATTCTAACATGTAGGTGATATGTTCCGGAGTAAAATTCGGATCGACCTTGATCGTACATTCTCCTGATTCCTTAAATGCGATTTTGTTCCCCTTATTTTCGGGATGACGATGATGACGAAGAAGTGGCACCTTTTCGAAAGAGCGCCTTGAAGTATCTGTTCGTGCTGTTAAGATACATTTGTGGGCACGAATTTCCACCATTTTCTTCTTCTTGTTGTTGTCGTTGTTGTTGCTACTACTACTATTATTATCTTCGACATCCATTTCTTCACTTTCTTCTGTATCGACAACACTATCAATTGGATGAACAACGAAGATGGCATCCATATGCTCATCGTCATCAAGAAGGTCTCTCATATCCCGAAAGAATTCTTCATCGTCTGCCGCTACCTCTGGTGGTTCTGCCTTTCTACGTTTCCGGACCATTATTGTATCACCTCGTTGCAGTTGTACCGTTTCCGGTGTATCTTCATTTTCCAATGGATTCACAAAGTAGTATTCTAAATCATCTTTTCGTAGACCATGATATTTGGCATAATGACGAAATAGAGATGAGAATCGTTGTGTCTTGAGCATAAGACAGGAATAATTCGTCTCAGCGGTGACCCGACGAATCGTGTTTTCTGAACCACTTAAATATAAATCTTCTTCGGCCTAAAGTAATAATAATAATAGTGATAATAACAACAACAACGTAGATGTTAGAAAGTGGTAGTTAATTACGATGATTACAGTATTGATAAAAACGTTCAGATATATTTTTTAAATAATGTAAGATGCATGCGATTTGTATTGTATTTGCTCACCTTCACAGTAAACTCAACATGCTCATTCATGTTACTGTTGCTTCCTCCTCCGCCGCCCCCTCCTTGTCTTCCATTGTTATTTGCCATCGTGTAATCTATCTTTGTTACTCCCGTCCTATCGTTTAGTTGTGTTAGTAAATAGAATACAGCGAACTTTTATTATTATATTATTTTTTCTTTGAACTCACTCTCTCTTTGATCATGTCGCATAATTTTATCGTTGTAGCATTTTTTAAATCCTCTGAAAATTTTAAGACTCGAATAGTGCCCGGACCGCGTTGTTTAGTGCACGCAGTGGTTCTCTTACTGGTTTTTCAGTGTTTTTTTTAAATGTGATTAAACACCCAAGAAGAAGAGTTTGGGGGAGGGGAATCAATCATTAGAAACATTCAAAAGTCGTTCTTAGGACTAGCATTATTACTGAACAGGTAATGTATTACAGTAGTACTTACGAAGTACAGTATTGGTATGACATATTGTATGTATATATAACAAATCTTTTTAAGAGTTTGTATCTAATATAATTTTGATCAAGTTTTAGGGAGTCCTTCTCTTACTTTTGTGGGTCTAGGCTTTTATTTTGTGTATTTGGTAGTGTGACTCAACCAAATTTTCTCTTTTTTAATTCGTATGGTAGTATGGACAAACAAGAAGAGAAAAGCCTTCCCTCTTAGTCAGGTAGCTGGAACTTTGTCTCTTCGTATTCAGCAGTTGAACGTTTCCTGCGAGACCAAAACTAAGGACAATGTGTTCGTTAGAGTCGAAGTTGCCGTCCGATTCACGGACAATACGAGTGCCTGCTGTGGCTGTGTGGACGGCAGGGTCCCTTCGGCTGCCCCCTTGTGGCTGCCGTGAGCTCCACCTGTCCAATTTATTATACAGTACAATCTCACTTTAAGCTTTTGACATATTATTTCACTCGCTTCGACACGCTTTGAAGATCTGTCTGAATGTTTTCGTGGTGTCGAGGGTGATGAGCGTCGGGCAACCCGCAAGGGCTTTGATCGACTCATCTGTCAACTTCCGGCAGCCAAAAATTCGCAGCGCGCTGAGCTGAGGGAGCGTGGCTACGGCTGTGACGGCCTCATCAGTAAGCTTTTCGCAGTTTCGGATGTTGAGCGAGGTGAGGGATGGGCAGCCAGCAACGATGGCCTTGATTGATTCGTCGGTAAGGTTCTTGCACCGTGAGACATCGAGCGAGGTTAAAGTGCTGCAGCCGCTCCCAATGGCCTTTATCGACTTATCAGTGAGGAATTTGCAGTCTGCGGCATTGAGCGAGGTGAGAGATGGGCAGTTGGTCCCAACGGCCTTTATCGATTCATCTGTGAGAAGTTTCCCACAGTACGCGACGTTGAGCGATCGAAGCGAGCACGAGGCTATAGCTTTGATAGCCTCGTCAGTAAGATTCCTGCAGCCTGAGACATTGACCGAGGTGAGCATGCAGCCTGTATTGGCTATGGTCTGCAAAGCCTCATCGGTTAGATTCCCGCAACCCGAGACATCAAGCGAGGTTAGCAAGGAGTAGTCGACTATACCAGCGTTGATCGACTCATCAGTGAGTTTCGAGCAGCCAGCGACACTGAGTGAAGTTAGTGATGTATATCCCGAAAGGATGGCCTTGAACGACTCGTCGGTGAGTAAAGGGCTGTCTGAGACATCGAGCAAGGCGGTGGCGGTTGTGATACCCTTCGATCTCTCACCCTCTGCACTACTCGACAACGCCATCCGAACGCTTCCAACAAAGCCAGCGACGGGTCGGGCCACAGCTAAGATCAAGAGACGGCTCAGCTGCATCAAATGCGATCGGAAACCTAGCTTCCAGGAGAGGGGGGTTTATTAAGTAGAACAAAATACTGCTGTAGAATGATAATGTGATGCAGTTTTTATAAAGTGTATAATTAACGGCGCTTACCATTTCTTTTTCGCATCAGAACATTGATGAATCATTGATCCAGAGTTTTGAGAACACCGCAGCGTTTGCAGGCGCTAATAGGGTTTGAAACTTCAATATATCCATGTCTCAATATTTTTGAAACTTTTCCCTTTTTTTGAATTTTAGAGAGAAAAAAAGTGAAATTTCATTTGAGAAGGAAAGTTTCAGTCAACCACACCTCTCGTGAAACTTCATAGAGGTGTTTATGTTTTTATTGACATTTTTTCTTCTAGAATGACAATACGCAATGATACAGAATGAATACATAAAAACCATGATATAAATATGAATTTCAAGTCTGATATTTTCTGTTTCGATAGTTAAGACTCAACTAGTTGCATGTATTAGATATACGGCTGGCTAGATAGGCAACATCTACTTGAAGTTGGTAATTTAGAATAAAAAAGCACATATGAACATACTGCTTGTATTATCTTCCGTTGGTTTTGTGCTGCTCCTATCTCATCTAGCTAGGCATCTGTGATGGACTGTTCTGTAGAAGTTTAATTGACGTCACATAATACCATAAGTTCTAAACAATATATCAAGATTAATAACCTTCAATCGCCGCAACACAGTCACCAACAGTGGCCGCTCCCGACGCCAACCGTTCTGTGATTTCGGTCACTACCGTGTTCTGGCGCCGTAGTAATAGATCTGCTTCCGCTAAGGCCCATTTTAACATGGCTTCTTTTTCTTCGGGCCCTTCTTCAAGCCACCACAAATCTTCTTTGTTAATCAAAGTAGACTTTTCAAGTCTAGATAGGAAACCATCTGCCTCGCGAGGATCAGATTGGACCAACTGAGGGTGTTTCACACTCTCCATAGCCACTGGCGCCATCAACCAAACTAGCATTTTCATCATACCATTATTTGTCAGCAGGGGATCTAAATCGTTGTCAGCTTGTGAAGACTCTGCTACCATAACTGCTGCCTCTAAAGCATTGGGTTTAAAGGAATAGCATGGTAGACCTAGTGTGTAAGCAACAAAAAATGCTGCCGCTTCGCATTCACATTCTCTTTCCGTATCAACTTGTATTAGTCTATTGAAACCCTTAACAACAGTACCAGTGAGACTCCCTGATCCCAATCCTAGAGGTAATTCTTTTGGTAATTTATCTCCAACCTGATCTTTTGCAAACGTCTTGGTGCCTAATTTGATCAGATCATAAAAATTGTCTACAACACCGACGCCAACAATAAGTATCGAAACTAGAGTCGTAAATGGTGTGATCTCATCAATATTAAGGACTCCGACGGTCCAGCAAAAAACCAAAACAGAGGAAACAGCAAGTGCACTAGTGATTTCGGTTCCTCTTTCATCGGTAGGTATGTCGGGCAAGATAGCTAAACGTTCTCCTCGGGTTTTTGTTGTCCCATCGGGCACTGAACTCTAGTATTGATAGTAGTTGGTAGTGGAGTGATATCACGTTGTAAATTCCATACTGAGAAATACTGCCATTTTTGCCGATAAGCTTACCACCTTTGCCATTGTTTTGGAATCTTTTGCAGCAGCTGCTGCCTATAAATACAATTCAACAATATGGATCAGTCGTGTTAGATTGTGACCAGAATATACGATAAAAATTGTTCCTGCCGAAGAGCAAAATGTGGGCTATGAGCAAAGCATTGGAAGCTTTATAATAGTTATAATACGAAGTACTTACGTCGACTAAAGCCATCAAAGAACGACTTCCAGCAGATACCTTTCGCAAGTTCATTTCCTCCAAAAGACTTATCGAATCTTGAAGAGCGACGATAACTTCATCACCCGAAAGAGATGGCTGGTCCAATATTTTCGCACATAGTCCCGTCAACACAGCATCGTATTGGTCACTCTCGTCTAGTGCAGAAAATGCGGAAGCTAATTGTGATTGCAACGAATTACCCATCGCCATTAGTCCTTTGCCATTGCCATTGTCGTCTTCGTTGGTCGTCGCAAGCAATTTCACGGTGGAACTGAATGGTGTAGACACAGGGATAAGAAAGGCATGACTTTGATTGATGATAGTCGTCATAATTATCATCGTCATGTGGAAGACCAAAGTTGTCGTATTCGTTGATGATCTCATCATTATGACGTTTTCCATTCAAAAGATACCCTTTGAAAAAGAAGGTAATGGTATGTTGGGAATTGATTCGAGATGATTTCACTGTTGCCTTCTATTCGGCTACAAGTTCTTCCAATGTATTCGAACTCAACCAGAACTGATTATTTCTCTCGTGCTTATTCCGTACAATTCAATACACTACAATAATGGAGATGATACTACTTCAAGTAGCATTTTTCATTTATTTATGTGCTTTTTGTTTTATAATTTCATCGGTTCCAAATGTTCAAATTCAAATTATATCTTAAGGAAGGTTCGGGGGAATAATCTCGATGGGGGGTTGACTGCCCCTTTTCTTCACAAAAATTTAAAAACTAAACTGGCTCCTGAGAAATCCAAGCTCTTGACTCTAGACAAGACAAAGAGTATTGATAGAAAAGGTGACAGTCATATCGTGTTAGGAGAATGTGTCACATCAAAGCTTTTGTAGCTTCATTGTGCTAGAAGTTTCTTCTTATCGTTTGTTTGCTAACAAGAAGAAGCTTGGAGTGGTAGAATAGAACTTCCTTGAGGAGTTGAAATACTACGAATCTGAATACAATGTAATATGATGGACTAGTTTGCTTAACATGTTTACTGAATGCAATCTATTTCCTTTTACCTATATCTTTCCAAGTTTTAGGATCGTATAAATCTTTTCCCTCTTCCCATGCTTTAAGTCGTAATGGTCCAGTTTTGGCCAATATTTTTTGAAAAATACCTGGCAAGAATTGATTAATGTAGAGTCCAGATAGATCGGTTGCTCGGCTATCCAGCTTTCACCATTCCCTTGCATAAGGCTACTATGTAGAGTCTCACGCATCTATCTAATGGCATTTTCATCTTCCGAGTCCTTATGCTTGTTTGTCTTCGTTGGGACTATCCCCTGTGTGGTCACTTCCTCCAACATAATTGCTGTGGAAGGATGTGTCGACCGTTCCGGGACAAATAAGGCTTATGTCTAACCACGTTTTCTCGGTTCTCAGTGTATTGAAATATCCATGCAAGGCATGCTTCGATGCAGCATAGGACGAAGAAAGAGGTAAACCAATGAGTGCACCAACAGACGATGTTACTACTAGTTGTTGTCGTCGTCGTCGTCCCTTTTTTTCCTTATTCAAAATACCTTTTTCGAGCAGTATTTGAGAAATTGCAATTGGTGACAATGCATTTACTTGGAAAATTTCGGATGTTGCCGACGAAGACGTTGTTTCCGCAGGTTGGAGTTGTCCACGACCTGCATTCAATACTACACAATCAAGATTATCGTCCCCCAATATCTTCTCCAAGGAAAATATTGCTTTGTGAAATTCATCGTTTGTTGCGGTCATGTCGAAAGGAAGGATTGAAATAATCGATGCCGACGATTCAGAGCATGAATCCGCGACTATTTGGAGACGTTCAGGTGATCGCCCTGTCAGTATTAAGTTTTTTGCACCATATTTAGAAGCACGAAGAGCTAGCTCTTTGCCAATTCCACTGGAAGCTCCCGTGATCCATATTGATTTTCCCTGGAAATATTTCCTTAATGTGTCATCGTTCACGAAAAATTTGTCGTATAAATAAAGAGATGGGTTGGCGTCAAATGATGCTGCGAAAGCTAACGCAAAAGCAGCGGTCCCTACAGCTATCGCATTTCGAACAAACGGTGCAATCATAGTATATTTCGTATTTGTGCGTTAACCTCCTCTACTCTCTATTGGGTGCGAACTGTCTTCTCTCGCAAAAGTCGGGTTCTGGTGCTTCTTTTTTAGAAAAGTGATTGCGTAGCAGTATGAAGTACCGGTATGTGATGGATTGCTTTGGTGTGGTTGATGCGTTTGTTATTAAAGTATACAATTGTAATCTAAAAAAAAGATACAGCAAACCTGACGTCCGTCCGCCAACCTATCAAATATCTTTACTAAAATAAATCTAACAGCAGCTGAGTTAGCTTAAGGTGGTATCATCAAGATCAGCGCGAATTTTCGACCCTATTAGCGCGATAACTGTAAATAGCGCGCTTCACTCAAAATAATCAAAGATTGGCATTTTTGCGCGTTGTTTTTCTGTACTTCCTCCGTGCGCGTTTATCGGTGCACGGAGAAGTACACAGCGCAGTGTGTAGTTTAGCACACAAAATTAAAAATCAGTACAAGAAATTATTTTTGGTCCGCTCTTTCGTACACTCATACAAGCACCCCTAAGCATCCATTATATGGGAATGATAGAAATCGATAGATCTTTTAATGTAGATTATTCTATGCCCTACTTTGGGTGCTAGTACGAAATTGATGTAGATAAACACTTTGAACTATTTGGCAGAAACGGCTAAAACCAACTTTTGGGTTTCAAAAATATACAGCACCTAGTACACGCGCTGAACACCAATCAAAGTGGACATAGAAAGGTTCTCGTGAGCAGATGAAGGGGCATATACAGTACAGTAATATAGTTGAAAAGTGACAGAGTAACAGTCCAACCAAATGGACACGAATTGTCCATTTCACCGTGCTTTTACGCGTTGTAGCGCGATTTTCGGCGCACGCTGATGATACCACCTTAAAAGGCCTTTTTGTATTATTCTTTTTTTTGTTTTAATCAAGAACGCGAGCGAGAGAGGAATCGAGAGAGATAGAGAGTGAGATCGAAAGAGAACAAGAGTAGTGAATAGTAGCGTAGAGAGAGAGAGAGATCGTAGGAACTGCGAGACGAAGAGAGAGAGAGAGTTTTTGGAAGATAAAAATGCAATAGTCTATGATCCTAGTAATTACACTACTGACAGTGTAATAGCTTAGCCATTGCATTGTATATATATATATATATATATATATATATATACACATATTATGTGTGCGATTCGCGAAGTTACAATTTAGATGAAACTTTTTTTGTTTCTTGAAAAGACCTAGGTTGAAGTATTCTTCCACAGTCAAATCCATCATGACACAACGTTTCAGCAGATCACTGGGAGCATAATAGTCAGTATGAGGGAATCTTTCGAGAATTCTTGAATCGTCGTAAAAGGTATTTGAGTCCAACTTCATGGTCCGCCCACCACATCGGACCTCCTTTATACACCGGCCAGCCATATCCGTAAACATAAACTACGTCAATGTCTGACGGCTCCCTGCAATTCCTTCTTCCAAACATTTGAACCCTTCGTTGACCATCGGGAATAAAGCTCGCTCCACAATCTGCTGATCCGAACAGGAATCTGACCTCTTTTGGCATATTTGCGAATCAAGTTATCAACCTCCTTACTCGGCAACGATTTACGTCCTCTTCCAATCTTCTTGTCATAATCATACCAACCCTTACCCGACTTTTGGCCAAGCCGCTTGAAATCTGATACGATAACATCTGCGACGTCAGGGTATCTAGCTGGTTTGTTTTTTGAAATAATGTCACCATTAGATACCCAACCTCTTTGTTTTCGGATGTTGTAACCAATGTCTAAACCTGCCATGTCTGCCATTTGGAACGGGCCTAGAGCTATTCCAAAATTTAAGATAGCTTTGTCGACAGATGACACCGTAGCTACTCCTTCCTCTAGTAGCAATGTAGTTTCTGCACCATATGATATTAACAATCTATTTCCGACAAATCCATCACAATTTCCTACGACAACACCAGTCTTTCCAATACGTTTTGTAAGTTGTTGCATCACACAGGTTGTTTCTGTTGAAGTTGCTGTCCCAACCACAATTTCGACTAATTTCATAACATGCGCAGGAGAGAAAAAATGCCAACCAGCAAAGAGTGGTCGACGAGAAATGGATACGCTTGAGGCCATTTCATCGATATCTAAAGTGGAAGTATTGCTTAAAAGAATACAACCGGCCGGGGTTATCTTATCCAATGAACTGAAAATCTTCTTCTTGATCTTCATATTTTCAATAACAGCTTCAACAACCAATGAACAAGTTGATAGATCTTCAAATCTTTGGGTAGGCTTCAAAGATTTAATCATTCTCTTGGCATTTTCTTCTGATATTCTACCTCGTTTTACGTACGATTGGATAGTACCCTTTAAAAATACAACACCTTTGTCCAACGATTCTTTATATACATCAACTAAATGCACCGTGAAGCCTGCTTGAAGAAGAACTAGACATATTCCACTTCCCATAAGTCCGGCTCCTATCACAGCAGCAGTAACAGTTTTGAAAGATTTCTGTAACAACGGATGATTATTGTTGTAGTTATTATTTCCAAGAATTCTCTGTGCCTTACGAACAGCGAAGAAGCCATGTCGTCGTGCTATACCTTGACTTCCACGAAGTGTTTTAAAAAATTGTTCCAACTCGATTGCAGAACCTTCATCAATTGGTAAACGACACGCTTTAACAGCTTCAAGGGCTGCCCATACACCTTCGCCACCCATTTGCATAGGTGGAAGTTTCTTAGATGCTATTTCAACAATCATCTCTAATTCACTATCCGATTCTTTGATTCTCATCTTTCCAACACGTCGATCATCGAGTGGCATAAGTTCAGCCCACTTAGCATACCTCTTTGCACAACCGATTAGTGAATCCTTCTCCTCCGATGATGATGATGCTGCCAAGCCAACAACGTGATCTACTAAACCGAATTTTTTCGCCTCCTTTGCTCCGATTGATTTTGCAGTTAGAATCATTTCAAGTGCTTTTGGCACTGTGACCAATCTAGGTAATCGTTGTGTCCCACCGGCACCGGGGATGACACCTACAAGAACCTCAGGAAGACCAAAATTACCCGTCGTGTCAGAAATACGATAATGACAACTTAAAGCAACCTCCAGACCACCACCTAATGCGTTTCCTGAAATAGCTGCAACAACTGGCTTATTACAATTTTCGATCTTTTTTACTAATTCAATCAAAGGAAAGAATGGTCTTCCGTCATTTTTATTAATACCCGCCGTCGTTGGTGGTGCTTTACTAACTGATCCAAATTCGGTCAAATCTGCACCTGCCGAAAAATTACTTCTATTCGATGAAGATAATCCGCCATATAAAATTACACTTCCAACTGATGAATTACTTTCTGCTTCCTCTAATGCTTCCCAAATCAATTGACGAAGCTTCAAACCGAGAGGATTTAGTGGATTATTACTACCAACAACGGAAGAAAAGTTTACAACTAATGTTGTTTTACTACTAATGGAAGGTTTGCTGCTGATTACCATTTTTTAATTTTTTTATCACACAAAAATCAAATCGTTCGTTGAGAAATTGTCCGGTTTTTTTTATCTTGATTGCCAGCGAGTCTATACGATGTTCGATTTATTCGATACTGTACGATAGATTTGGTTTGTAAGAAAGATAGGTTGTGTTTTTTGTTATTACGTTTTGTTGTCGTCGTGATTGCTTTCTGATTTTCCGCCTACGATGACGACCATGAAGATGGCTGACGATAGTTAATTCGGGGGAGGAGTCGTGTTTTTGCTTTTAAATTACGTGAACGTTAAAGGTTGAAAGAATGATCGTTACCCCCTTTAATCGCCAATACATACCCTCCCCCGAATGAATATCAGTAGATCTCCTTCGACACATACAAAAAATAAATAAAACAATGATAATGATAGTACTGGGACTGTAAGATGTGATCCCATAAAATCTGTAAATGATTGTCAATAGATGATAACCAAATGCCATCGCTTCTTCTATTACTGGTTCAGCGACAATATTAAGTCAGCCGATACATCAAGTATACTCCTATAATCATCATCATCATCATCACAAACCATAACCCAGCCTTCATCGCCATAAGAAATCAGAACCGTTTGACCGGTGCTACTACAAGTACCACCACTGCTACTAGTATGACTAAAACGGATTCAAATAGTCAAGACGATCGTGAGAAGTATGACACATCATCATCGTCTGGATCACTTCCTACAAGAATAGAGGGAGATCCTCATGTTGAAAATGTATTGTTTGTTGAATGTGGATTCGGAAATGATAGCCACGGTAAGTTTTTTTTGCTGTTCATTGTATTTTATTGTCTCCTTCATTTTTCGTGATGTATATATATATATTCAATCCAACATTTTGTTTTATCTTATTTTTATATACAGGACAATCATCAACAAAGGCAGCAATTCGTGCTTGCCGAAATGCAATCGAATTCAATTCAATTCCATCTATGAATCGATTGATACCAAATGGATATGATGGATTGAAATTAGATGTCTTACTTGCTGTTCCACCTAAATATAAAGATTCATTAGATCTATTACAAGTTCAAGAAGTATTTCCGTATGGTTCGATACGATTTCAAGTTACTGATGGTGGTATGATAGCACCTTCAGGAATTGCTATTGAAAAACTTGGTGATACGAATGAAGATATGGTTGTTGTTTGTGTAGCTGTTACCGTTGGTTACTAGTCTAGTTCCAGTCTAATCTAGTCTATAGATTGATATTTAATTCTAATAATATTAGAATGATAGCCAGCTAAGAACTGAACTGGTTGATTCCCTATCTAGGGAACTGTTCCGGTGGATGAAAAAAGAGCCAAGCGACGTCTGTATGCAAAAGGACTGCTTGTAGAATAGACACTAATTTTATTATTTTGATTATTTTAAGCCTCATTTCAGCCACGGTAGGTATTTTTATTTCTTAGGCTAAGTAATAGTAGGGCCCGATCTGCTCTCTCCAGCTAGTTAGTCTAGGCATGTGCAACAATAACAAGATCATCAATCTTCATCATCATTGATACACATTCCGTTGCTAATTGGATTGCAGAGGTAGAAACCATAAGTGGTTGGACAACATTCAATTCGTACATGTTAGAAACCTTTCCTTTCTTCACATTTATACCAGCTCCCTTAATACCTTCTGCATGTTGCTTACGAAGTTCTGTAACTACATCGATTGGTTTCATTCCTGCATTCTCAGCAAGAGTATATGGAATTACTTCCAATGCATCAGCGAATGCTTGAAAGCAATACGCGTCCGTACCTGTTAGTTCCTGTGAATACTTATGCAGTCTCAAGGATGCTTCTGTTTCAGCAGCCCCACCTCCAGCAATCATAAATCGTTTCTTCACGAAACATCGTACGACACATTGTGCATCATGGAGACTGCGTTCGGCTTCACCTAGAACAAACTCATTGGACCCCCGCAATAAGACCGTCATTGTTTTACCAAGATTTTGAACACCAGTGAACTTGACAACCTTTGTTGATCCACCCTCCATCAATACATCAGAGACATGGTCCGCCATTCCAAGCTTATCTGCTTTCATTTGATCTGGATGAGCAACAGGTTGACATCCAAGAGTTCGACAAATAAATTCAATATCGTTTCGGTTAATATCTGTCACAACAAGAATACCCATCTTCGCCAAAAAATGTAACGACAACTCATTGTAGGCATCTCTCAGGATAGATTTTTGGATCAATAAAACATTAGCACCAGACTTCTTAATTGCTTTACATTGTCCTAAAATATATTTTCGTTCCTCTCGAAGGATGCGATCCATAGCAGCATAATCGCTCACAACTACGCTGTTGTCCATATCTGTTTTAGGTGCTGATAAGCAATATTGAATGAGAGCAATCTTAGCATTTTCCTTACTAGTTGGACCACCCGCCGTTTTAGTTGCTCCCTTAGTTATTACTAGACCTTGAACTAGTTCGGTATCGTCGACGGTACCACCTAATTGTGTAACAAGTCGAATATCTTTAAGATCAACATTAGTCGATGTCTCAATGTCATCAACAACACCAAGGACAGAGTCTACCGCAATGGGAGCTAAAAGATCAGAGTTCTTGGCCACAACCTTACTACTCAAACATGTTTCAACTGCACTCAATAATGATTCTCTATCATTTAATTCAACAGGTATAGCAATTTCTTCTAGAATTTCTACCGCCTTGTCTGCAGCACGAAGAAACGAACCTGCAATTCCCATGGGATGAATACCCTTTGCCAATAACGCAGAACATGCATTCAACAATGCACCTGCCAACACAACAACAGTCGTGGTCCCATCTCCCGCCTCGATGTCTTGTGATTGTGATAGATCGACTAACATCTTAGCAGCAGGATGAAGTACTTTCATTTTACTAAGAATAGTAGCACCATCATTACTGATCAAAATTTCACCATTTTCCAATTGAAGCAATTTATCCATACCACGTGGCCCAAGTGACGTTCGAACAGCATTTGCTACTGCCTGAAGGAGAAAAAAAAGAAAAATTGATTATGGTATTGAATACAAAATAGTTTTAAACGTGAGATACGATCGATTTATACACTGCCGGTTAAAGATGACGACACATAAGTATCTTGCCTGTCCGTCCAACATAACAAAAAATGCTATTTACCTTGGCTGAAACGATATTCGACGTACGAACATCTTTTCCTTTCGAACGATCTTGGTATATTTCTCCTGTTGCTCGTCCCATGGTTGTTTTAGTTTTCTGCTTTGCTATTCTCTTTTATCGGCAAGGTATTACTATTAGAAAGCTCGTTAGAAATGATGCAATGGCTTAGCGCTTCGCCCAAGTTTGAGTCAAAAAAGAAATGCTACTGTATTTATCAAAAAAAAGGAGGCAATGAAAAGAGCTAAAGAATGACGAGTCCCGCATCGAAGGCTCATTACCTAATGAAATTTCAAAAACATATTCAAATTTATACGAAGTATTAGGCCATTAACTACAGTATTGTCTATTATAAGAGCAGCTATATTGAATATCTATTGCTTAAGCATACTAATTACTTGATATCTGAAGATTCAAGTTCACCTTAGACCTACCTACTGATAGAAGGGATATCAAGTATAAGATTTCCATTTATATACAAAAAAACATGCATTTATTTTCAACACAATGAATTACAATATTATTTCTTCTAAAATTGATCAAGGAAAGAGGTACAATTGTATAGCATATATAACTATATTCTTCAACCATATTTCCATTTTTCTTGCTTTTCTTTCCTCCGAATCAATCAAACAAGTTGTTTTGACTTTGACAGCAACGAATGGACTGGATGCCACGGTGAAATTAGATAGGCTCTTTTTGTCGTGAATTATTACTGTGCGTATATTATATACAATGCAAATATAATTTATCTACGTCCTGGTGTAGAAGGTCGACCTGTGCCATATCTTTGCTGAGCAGCACTAGCTGGTTTTAGAATTTGAAAGGAGCACATGAGTGTATCATCGACTGTCATCATTGCCCCCGCATTGTCGAATTCACCACAGTAGTTCGGCGCTGAAAAAACTGTTACCAATTCGCGTCCAGCAAAGAACTCATAACCATCCTCCACAACCTGGTGGGCCCTAACAACCAAGTCCAAATCGTGTCGACGAAGGAATTGACGAACAACATCACCACCAAAAGTAAACGATACACCACGATCATTTTCACCCCATCCCTGGTAGGCACAAGTTACGATAATAAAGTAGAATAATTGCATGTAAGTGTTAGGCGGCTTGTAGAGAGATAGATAGAGATGCCGGAAAAATCAAAAGGAACCGACATCAAGTGATGACATTACATAGATATATAACATTTTTTTTCCACATACCGTGATGCTAGGATCTGGATCTGACCAAAGGATGTCACATAGCAAACCCGTATCGGGGACGTCACAGGGACGAGCAAGATTCGCAATTTGTTCCATTTGTGATAGTTCAGGTGATAGACCACCATGCATACAAATGATTTTATCATCGATGACGGCACAACACGGAAGACAATTAAATGTATTACAGAATTGTTTCCACATTTTTACTGAAAACCGACGACGGCATTCATCATAAAAACCATAAATACGATTAATACCAGCACATTCATGATTACCTCGTAGGAGGAAGAAATTTTCTGGATACTTGATTTTGTATGCAAACAATAGGGACACTACTTCCAGAGATTGTTTTCCACGATCAACGTAATCTCCTAGAAAAAGATAATTTGCCTGGTATAATATAATATATCACAACAACAGATATAAATATAGGGTGAGGCAGTTGCGAATGGATATTTATCTTTGGGAATTGTTATACCAAGAAATGAATGAAGGAAAAGCTGACGTTTCAAATCCAACGAAAACAGAAGGAAACACATTTACATGAATAATTTCAATTTCAATTACACACCTCAGGTGGGAAGCCGCCGTACTCAAATAGTCGTAACAAATCGGTGTATTGTCCATGAACATCTCCACAAATTTTAATTGGTGCACCAAGTTCTAACAACATTGGCTGATTCATGAAGATTTCACGTGCATGATTACATAAACTAGTAGCATCTTGGACTGACAAATCTACTGGCGTTCCTGGTTTTCGATTCCTAGCCCCTAAGAGTTGATCGATCATGCCATCGACCCAATTATCATCTTGATTGTTGGTGCTCATAATAATATTGTATATATATATATATATTATTTTATATATATATTGCTACTTTAGTGTTCTTTTTCTCCTTGTTTATATAAACCGTAGAACTATTGGAAGATGCGTAAAAATAGAGAATATTTTCCACACCCTTATGTAGTATTGAATATTTTATTTTTTTAAGTTGCTTTGACTACCGTACTGTAGTTCGAAAGTCGGAGGAAAGTGAAGAAGAGAGAAATGACCGATGTGTAAAATTGAAATCGCAAAACAGGGGTGAAGGAAAAGTTCAACAAGATTAAATTAGCGGAGATTGTATTATAAAAAAATAGAGTCCATAGCGTAACCTAAAGGACAATTTTAAAAACCGTTTTCTCATCATAATTCTTTTTCTTCCCGAATAGTAAAAATCGGAAAAGTAATGTCCGACTGAGTTTTAAATATATTGAGTACAGTATATCACAGACAAACTAACACACCTGATAGAACTATTGCAATTGTTATATATATATGAAATAACTTTTGTATACTTGTCTCCCCCTTCAAGTAGTAAGTAAGACAGGAATCTTTTTTCGACTGTCGTGTCTATTAAAATTTATCTTATTCTTGTCAACAATTGTACCGGCAGTGTGTCTTTTTTTTGTTGTTGCTTTACCATCACCGATGATAGTTTCGCGATACTAGCGATGAATACGTGAAAGAGTTTATTGGTGGTTTAGAGAGAGACATGATAAATCATAAAATATTTACCAGTTTTTAAATTTAATTAGTACGTGGAGCGTTAAAAAATAAATAAAACAATGCCATTGAGTAATTACTGAAACAGTCCTTTTCTGAATTAGGCACGAATCTCATTCAAGCTAGCTACAGTACTGCGAGCAGTACACTTCTTTCAAAGAATTGGAACTCCACTCACCAAAGTCTTTCAGACTCATTATTATTTGTTGGGAACATGTCACTGGCTTTTCAAGTTGAATATTAATAACCTTGTCACCAATTTTGCGTGTAGTAGCTAGATTCATACAAAGTTTGAATCTCTACCTGTTTATTTGGTTAAGATTCCAAAATATAAAACAACAAGGAGTAGCTCCATTTTATTGATGATATGGTTAGTTTGCACGAACTATTATCAAAGGCTGATTGATACATCTATATTATATTATCAGTCAGAATAGCCATCCATCAAAAGATTTTTACAGTAAATAATAGTCTCAAATTATTCATTAATTTTAAATACGATTTTACGTCAAATTCGACTCCATTATATTTGATTCGCCATCGAGCGCCGCTATCCTTTCCCTTTGCTTTCGACTTTGATAGATATAATAAATCACGCCACTAAATAGAATAGCAACAGAAAAAATATTTGAGAAGATGCTGTGTGAACCCGACGCATAGTCTATCCAAACCAACATAAAGTCGTAAAATCCATGGAAGAGAACACCAGGAAGTATGATTCTTCCCAGCCTGATTCTTCTATCATTCTCCAAATCTCGTTTACATACCCCGATAGACTGTATGGCCATTGCGATCGGATGGACGGGGAATAAGGAACGAGCTAGAAGAATGAATATCCTAGAGACATGGTATATCTTTCCATAAACAAAGACATATACCAAATTTTCACAACAGGAAAACCCCAAACCCACAGCAACCATAGACACAGTAATAGCAGCTCCTCGAGACTTAAGGCTTCGATTCTGATCGGGAAAGGAAGTTACAGATGGTTCTTTTTTGACATCACCATTCTTGTCGAAGCATTTCATAGCCTCCTCAACCTCAACCTTGCTGTAGAAATCGGGATGATCTATCATACGGAAACCAAAATATTTGCATGTTTCTTCTATCAATGCTGCGAGGATAAAGGAAACGACCAATAGATATAAGGTGTACACTATCGGGTGATCATTGGCATAGGCTTTCAGGAATTTACGGTAATTAACTCCTCCGTAATTGACCTGTTGCGCGGACATCCAAGAATTTCCAAATCCTGGCTCAGTAACAAGTTGATACCCGTTATCTTCCACAACTTCTATACCTGATAAAGCCATGCAGATAGCCATAATCATTCGGACCATTAGACCTAATATTAATTCAAAAAATACAGCAAGCGTCGTGCTGAGACAGAATCCTGCCGCAAAAAACTTGATTATAGCATCAATGGATATATCTTTTGTGTGCTTCCAATATACGAAGGCAAGAAGGATGAAAGACTGAAGCAACGTCAAACAAAAAATGATGTAGTTCTTGGGTCCAAATGTGTGATTCAATCCTTTCGAGAGCAAACTCCAAACAAGTAAGGAGACCAACGCGATAGTGCAATTCTTTATAGTCTGCTTTGAAAATGATGATAGTCGATTCCACCATAATGAAGTTGGCCTTTCCTTACTATGACGGGCTTCATATATGTTAGGGTAGTATTCCATCATTGGTTGCATAGTAATGTAATCGATCCTTAACATACCAGGACTTACAAAATCCTCGATGTCTCTACTTTCTTGCGCGACGCCACAGAACCCGCAACATGTAATGTACATACAGCACAATTTTGCACAACATATATTGGTAAAACAATCGAATGCTCTAGTGCAGCATGTGATTTCTTCCTCTGCATCATAATGAAAGTTTGAAGGTCGGTCAGTTTTATAGCAGCCACAGCAGAATGCATGGGCATTACTTATATCTGAACCTGTTTGACCCATAAGATATTCCTCATCGTCATCGTCATCTGAATCCAATTCATCGTCCGAACCATCGTTGCTGTTATTGTTCTTGCGGTTCTTTCGTCGAAAACGTCCTGAACTAAGATTTGTATGCTTTGCCCATAATAGATTCCTTCTTACTTGTCTCCTCTTCCATGAACCTTTACCACATTGAGTGCAAAAATAGAGTAGACTTACGAGGACGAATCCGTAGCATAACATTTCATTTATCCAAGGATCTGGAATATTAAATGCCGTAAAAAATGCCAGCCCAAGTATAAGCGTCGGAAATATCACATGAACGAAAAAACGACGGGATAATCCAGGAGGTTTAATCCCTTGCACCATATATCGATTTCGATCAGCTTGCAAGCAACCGAAACACGCTATAGAACAACAGTCGACTCGTTCTTTATCTGTATATCGGTACATATCAGCGATGGACGTATTAAAACCTCGATAATCACAGTCGTCGTCTTCAGAAGCTTCAGAAGGACGTTCTCGCAATGATCTGAAATTTTTCACTCTATTCGATTCTTTCTCAGATAAAGAATGATAATTCATTTCAGTACCGGAATCCTCCTTAGTTGATAGTTCAATTTCACTTTCACTACTTGTACCTCTGATACCATCCTTATTGTCGTACTCGATGGCATCGGCACTTCTTGTTGACCTCTGACTACTTCGAGTTGCTATTGCTTTCCGAATACCTATCATATTTCGTCGTTCAAGTTGATTCATCTACAATTTTACTGGTGGTGATACCATGTTGTAATGTTCTAATACGACTAGTACTTATCATTCTTGATTGACTACAGTATTGACTATTATTATTTAATTTAAATTTACTATCATCGGCCCATCTTCCACAAGCTATCGCTTATATTATGCGCAGGCCAAACAGCGCGCGAGAATGGGGGTCTGGCAATTTTATTTTTTCTAATTAAATTTTTTAACTTGCCGAGCGAACGTACAGTGGCACAGAAGAGGAGACTGAACACAGAAGCAACACGACAGCGAACCACAACGAAGCAGCAATAATCAGTATCAAGACCTTTAACAACAACAACAACAAGAACGAGAACAACTCCAAAATAAAGTGACAATCGACAAAAGCTGTACTCCACAATGGCGTTCCTGATGGTCGACGCGGATGACGCAGATTTTATGCTCTGCGACGAGGATTTTCCCGACAATTTTGTCCACATGATGCACCCAGATGATGGGAAAATCACAACAGAACCAATCGAGCCAGAGTTCATTCGGAATAAGCGGCTCGGCCACCACCGCCTCATCTTCCGCACTTCGATGAAGCTCGAAGAGAACAAAAGCCAATGTCAATTCATTTCTTCGTCCTTTGTTCTTGACACAGGGGCACCCTCTTCCGTATACTTTTCGCCTGGTGCCGCGATGGATAAGCTGGTGGCCTGTAAACGCATCATTGAGGATGGAGACGTTGTCTACATGGATATCGCTGGCAAGAAATCTGCTGTCAAGGAAACTCCGCACACTCACCGACCAGCAAATATCATCGGCCTACCTCTGCTGGAACGTTTCGGTCTCATCCTCCAGCCTGATAAAACTTTCTCCTTTACCCATCATCAATTTAAATTCCTTTGAGGGACGCCGACCTATCATATAATTCGAGTTAATCGTATGTTAAAAACAAAGTAATTTTACGTTGCTGGTGGTGCTTCATCTTATCCTTGTGAACCATTATCGGTACGTACGTACAAAGTATATGCTGTTATTGCGTTTGTAGAAAAAAATGTATCTTGAAGTGTACTTGCTGTAAAGTATTATAGAATATAAGAAGAAACTGCTGTAACTAACTAAACAACTTCTTCCACTTCACTTTACTATAAATTATTACCAGTCATCAGAAGTATATGATATTGATGCAGATGAATGGACTAAAAATTAGCACGATTCGATCATGGATTAGTTTATGCAAAGGATGGTGTATATGCTATTGGTGGTGAAGTTTCTCATCCACAACAATGTACAGCACCTGAATTGGTACCACCATTATCAGCACAATCTTTAGCGGTCCAAGATGTTGAATTATTACTCTCTTCATCATCAGATGCAGAACAACAACAAACATGGGAAGCAATCATTGATATACCAGAATTTCGTTTCCGTTTTAGTGCTGAATATTATCTATCAACAGAAACTATATATGCATTTGGTGGACAAACTTCCTTCAATGACGAATGTAAATGTTTCCCAACTTCTGATGAAGTTACAGCACTTTCATTGTCTACTAGTAGTAGTCCTGCTACTGCTACTACTACTACCGATACAACTAATGGAGGAGAACCCGTTGACCAAGAAGTAGTTTCCACTGCATTGTCTTTGCTATTTTCGTCTTCGATTTGGATTATGATTGTATTCACACTAATGTAGTCTCTGACAACGATGTGACGACTTTTATACTAGTACTTGTATTGTTGACGTTCCAATTCCATGACGTCGACTTGGAGCTTTGAAGTACAAATCTTACATGTAAAGTTAATGATCAAAAACAATCATCCTCAAAATAATATTATGTTGAAGTCTAAGGTTAAAAAGGGATTTTTCTTTTTAATGCTGAACAAAGCGACAAGTTGGATTTTCATATTTAAACTCGTTTGCTACCTAGTGCTAACAATTATTCGCTTCAATTTTTAAACTCGTCGATTTCGTCGTTCATTTATGTTACCACTTGCAATCTAAATTCTTTTGCGTCCACATCATTATTTCTTTGAAGGATTATGATACCATATTTAGTACTTGTATAACTACAGTGAATGAATGAATCCCGGTGGATCACCCGATATATTGTAGTATTAGTTAATGTACTGTACCGTTGTCTTTCTATTAGAACATCTATCTCATCAGCATCATCGTCAATCAGCTTCATTCCCTATACTGTCACCCACATTTTGAAGGAATAGATGTGGCATGTGTTTTCGTATCATGGAAAACATATTGCTTGCGCACAGTGATGGATAAATATTTGTACAATATATTCATCATTTACTACTACAATTATAAAAAGATTAGAAAACTCATACCTGATCAAGCATTCTCAAGAAGGTTACAAACCTGACTTTGGCAGCGTACTACTGCCGTAGTGCTGCAAGAAGGATATGCAACCACTAAGTAAACCATCTGTGGGAGGTTTGAGGAGCTAGCTTCTAGGTATGAGCCCCATTTTATTTAGCTAGCTACTACTGTATATATTATACATTCGTTATAATTTTGGTGTTGCAGCGTCAAGCAAAACTCTCTGTGCAACACCGATAAAGCCCAATGTACGAAAGAATACATCACGGAACTTCGAATAGAATCCATTCACCCCACCTGTTTCTAAGTACCCTATCAATGCTGACTTAACTGTAATACTTGCTGTTGGAAACCATCTTCTGTTTTCGTATTCCTTCAATAGTACCTTTAAGGATTTTGGTTGCTGTTCTACCTTTTCATCATCGTTTTCAACAGACCCAGACACAACCGCAGACGACGCTGGAGGAGGAGGAGGAGACCATCGTCCCTGAGCAATGTCGTTGTTTTCACAGATTTTACTAGCAAGCACATATGCATCTTGTAATGCCTGATTCGCTCCTTGTCCAAGAAAAGGTGGCATCGCATGTGCGGCGTCGCCTGCCAATACAGCCCAAGTTCCATCATCCGAAAGTTTTTTACTCCAACCCTTTAATGTGAACGGATTATGAAAGTACACACCCAATTCAAAAAATCGACTGGCATTTGTTATTGTTGGTCCAAGATCAAAATCGGGTAAATCGCACGATCTAACCTGATTAAGCATATCAGTCTTTCCTTCTTCTAATTCCTTACGAACATCCTGCGTCCATGCTATATTTTCGTCAGCCGATTCTACATTTTTTTCTTTCTTTTTAAATGGTCCAATGTAGTTATCATCTAATGATATTAAGAATGCACACTTTGAAGATTTCTTGTTTTTTCCATTCCCATAGACGCTAGAAAGACCATACCCACCATCACCAAAGTATTGAGTCAAGTCGGCGGAGGTCGCATCATCGCCACCATCATCTTCTACAGCAAATTTAATTCGAATACCAGAATAGATACCACTATCACCATTTTGGACCTTTCCTGTTTCGATATAGTCTTTTACACTTGATTTGATACCGTCACATCCAATAATCAAGTCAAATGGACCAGAGGTAGTTCCATCAGAAAATTTACACATCACACCACCTGTCTCCTTCTTCTCATCATCGTCATCTTGAGAGGAGGACGGGATTATTATATCTTGTAGTTTCTTGTCGAATTGGACCTTATTGATACAAGAGGACGGTAGATTGTCAACAAGTACATCTTGGAGTGCTCCTCGCATTATACTATACCACATAACTGTAGCTGTACCATCATCATCGTTCGATACAAGCCCATCTGTGACAGCACCTCCAGCATTTTTAACAAGATCTTCTATATCAAGTTGTAATAATGTATCAAATGTTGTCGACGATGGATCCTTCCATGCTTTAGCTCTACTTTGTACCTTCTTTGTTGGTATACCAGCTTCCATAACTTTCTTTTGAAGATCTTCATTTATTTTTCCAAGTGCCGTTAATCCACCATTAAGTTGTATTCCAGCTCCACCATTTTTTGAATAATCAAGTTCACGTCGGGCATCAAAGATACTTATTTTCATATCATCATCATCATTTGAAAATGAACTTAATGCATGAGCAACACCGAGACCAGCGATTCCTGAACCAATAACAGCCACATTTTTTATATGACCTGTTCTTCCTAATGATTGCTTATCTACCACTGATGACGACGAAAGGGATTGGACGACAGTACATAATAGACAAGAAGTTACAACGATTAGGAGTACTGCTCCTTGCATGTATCTACTCATTGTGCATAGGCCGCGAGTTTGTGTTGTGATTGTATTATGTATGTGTAGTATGTAAGCGTGTGTAATAGATGTTGTGTGTAGTCAGTAACGATATGTTGTGCAGTAGTCCATTGTCGATATTTTGTTGGGTGTTCATACCATCAACTTGATGGTTGATGAGTTGTTCGTTGTTCGTCCTGTTAAAAAAGATCCTGCAGAAAAATTGCGCGATAGAAATCCCCGCGCAAAATCGATTGATTCACATTTCCCTAAGATTAAAAACGAACCAACGACATATCGACAATGGTGCTCTTCTTTTGAAGTAATAGATATTAACTATAGACTGAATTTAATATTAACACCATCCTCTAAACTCTTCTATCTTTCGTACTTCTTCTGTGCCTTTTGTGTGTTTTACAAGCTGGCTGCTATGTTCAAATATGCGGCAAAATCGTCGTGCGTGCTTAATGAACGTAGATATAAACTGGAAAAAAGCTGGTCGACTGAATGCAATCGGTGTCTCTTGAATTTAGCAAAGACTTTTATATGTGACAGTGTTAGTTTATGGTATACAGTATACAATCAATACAATCTATATGTGTTTTTTGATGTCGATTTTGCATGATTGTTTCTACTCTAAGTTGGCATACATAGTCGTCTACTACCTCTTATTCAAGTTCAGGTAGACTTCTACGATAATTTGGCTCGCTTACTGTCAGCACCTTCCTCTCCCGGTGCGTTCTTTCTTTTTTTCTTTTTCTTCTCCTTTATCCCCCATGTCCTACATTTCTTGAGCTTCTTATGTATTCCCTTTAGTTTTTGCATATCAACTTTATGACTTGCACAACCATGCTTACCATCTTTCAACTCCAGCAGTTGAGCACCAATTTCTTGTAACAAGGATCTCATCCGGGATATATCTGCATCTTCGAATCGATGTGACAAATACCCCATTAGATCGATCTGTGGAATGTTTTCCTTACCTTTCTGTTTTTCGTTTGCTACCATTAATGCTGCCAAACCGATCTGCCCCGGTGTGTACAGTAGAGATATATCACTCACAATAACATCTTTGAGAATGGATTCGGCAGTGTCATGCATTGGTTTTAAATCTTGACCGATAATTGGCCGGTCACTACCATTCGAAAATTGCACCAAAGACCGCCCCTTTTCCGATTTCAAATACGTTCTCAAGTCCTCTGTTATTGCTAAAATTACTTTGTATGGATGGAAGCAAAGAAGCTCAAAATTAATTCCCGACAATAGAATAACTTCGGCAGGAATTATCTCGGCCGTCGTGACGGGAGATTGCAATTTGTTTGTTCCTTCTTCCAAGTACCCTACATAATTGATATAATTTGTTACAAACAAAGCATTTTAAAGGTAAAAACAAAAAAGTTGGTTTTGTGTGAGTTGAGAACGATGTTTTAAATCTATCCGTTCCAGCTCTAACTTTATAACCCTAGATTTTTTCTTACGAACATCAGTCATGGCATCTTCGACTTTGCTAGCAAGAAATGCAGCGCTAACCATGATAGTTTTGGGGTCGTGAACCATAACAGAATTTGATAGGTAGAATCTTTTCATCAACAAAGCGGCGGTAGCAGGAATTTTAGACTCTCTCCTTAGCCTTGGAAGCTGTGCCTGGGGTCCAATCAGACTGGGTAATTTTGACGTGTAGAAGCTAACAAGCAAAGCCTCCTCTGAAGGAATTAAATAATCATTCAAATCCTCTGTTTGCATCGGTCCTTCCTCTTCCTCGAGAAAGGCATTTTTCTTCTTCGCAATCTCGAGGCAAAAAACTCTATCAGCGGATCATCGACAGGACTCTTGCCAGAGTTCCATTGTCCTCAGCAGTTTCCTTATTTCGCTTTTGGATGCTAGAAAGATGTTTTCGAGCAACTCGATTGGCTCGTGTTCGACATAAATCTAAGTCTACTTGAGAGAAGAGCCAGGCTTCAGCTGACTAGAATCGGCAGGGTCGCACATGTTGTTCTATTTTAAAATCCGTCTCTCTCGCTCGCTCTCTGTGTGTGTGTGTGTTGTGTGTGTGTGTGTGTGTGTGTGTGTGGTGTGTCTGTCGTATGTACTGATGTTGTTAGAAGTTCGTTTCTCTTTCGTTTTGCGTTTTGCTTGTTCCTCGTTGCGGTTGCTTTGGTGCCAGTGTTCTGTTTGTTTTGTTTCTGTTTTATTTGTGTAACATGGCCTTATTTCGACCTTGCTTTGCTTTTCTTGTTTTGAAGTTGTTTGCGTCGTCAAATTGCGACTGAATATGAGTCGAGTCATGAATTCAAGGCGCTGCGATTGACGATGTTCATTCAATTTTTTTTAAATTTTATTAATAAGAAAAGATTTGCCTTGGAGTTTAGCATTCTTGTGAGTGCACAAATACAATTCATTGTAATTCCTTTTGCCAACATTGGCGTACCTTGCGTTATCTAATTTACTACCTCCATCACCTGAACTTTTTTTACTTCTGCTAATACCGTCCCAAAAATAGAACTTCGAATCGTTTACAGACTATCTATCTACTAGGATCCGAAATATACACGAAGAACAAACGATCGTCAACCAACCACGTCCACAAAAATGAAGTTGTCGGATATATTGATATCTGGATGTTGTGTGTCGAAGCTGTATCTGCATCACTTCTACCTTGTCTTCTACCAGTCAGCGTCATCCAACAAATAATGGCTTCCCTACCTATTCCGTTCCATCTACACCAAGAAACAGTCAAGTTTACATTAAGATGATATTGTCAGAAAATAATAATAACGAAGCTCCACACCCACCCGACTACTCACCAAGAATCAACGAACAACTTGAAGTGGATTTGATGGAATCACAACGAAGGGTTATGTTATATGAAAAGGAA